>WYDI02007840.1:0-20979 GCA_009867235.2 Psittacus erithacus | reverse complement strand
TGCTCTAGTGGAAGGTGTCCCTGCCCGTGGCAGGGGTTGGAGCTGGAGGAGCTTTAAGGTCCCTTCCAGCACAAACCGTTCTGTGGGTCGAGGATTCTGTGATTTTCAGAGGTGTCTCAGTGACTTAGGAACATGGCAAAGCATTGCACAGCTCCAGAATCAGAGGGGAAACGAATAGAGCCCGAGGATGCCACGTTTCTGGTCACTTCTTTTGGCTGTGTGCCTCAATGTGAGAAAGAGGCATTCCAAGAATATCCTTTAATTAACTGCCTAAAGAGCTCCAAGATAACAAACAAAGGGAAAATCATTCTCTCAAAGCTTTGTAGTGGTTCCTTTTATGTGTCCTGCTCAACGTTAACATCTGTTTGCAGAGCTACAAGGCTTCCTCCCTCAGATGTGATCCCTTCTACATACACAGCAAAGCCTCCCCTCTCTTTTCTCAGTCAGTCTCTACTTCCAGCAAAGCTCCACCTTTCCACCTAAACTCCCATCTTTTCTTTGCTGGGATCAGCTGCCAAATGTCTGCTCCCAGGCTTAGTCTGGCCTTCCTCCAGCGAGGAAGAGGATTAATAACTGGAATGGAGATGTATCACTTCTGCTTATGTAGTAAAGAATAAACCAGAAACTAATGGTTATTTTCAGATAGCCTGACAGTGATTAATTGCTGTTCCAGCAGATGCTCCAGATAAAAGATGCTTCAGCATCCCTGATTTATACTGGGTGCAGTAAGAGGAAGCACATTGCAAGGGCTGGGAGGGGGCAGCCCCCACCTCCCACTGGTGCCCAGGGGCAACATGTCAGTGGGATGAACCACTACCATTGAAAATAGAAGGGAAAAGTGGAGATGAATGAGTGCTGTGCAGCCCTCTGAGAGGGACAGAGGGGAGGACAGGAGGGGCAGGAGGTCTCAGTCCTCTTGGTGGGAATGTAGAAGTGAGAACAGGGGGAAGGAAGCCAGGGAGGACACGGAGTGTTTTATGATGGCATCAGTCCTGTAATAACTGTTGGCTTTATGGCTGTAGATGGGAAGAGATAACTCTGCTTTGTGAATGAGAGAATCAGTCAGACGTTGCCACTGTCATGTTAAGGATGTGGACTGTTTGCTTGATGCATTGTATGATGAAGTGGCGAGCAGGGATATCTAGAAGCCATCATGCAAGCAGCTGACCATCTTTCTGACTTGGGTGAGAAGCACATTAAAAAGGCTGAGGTTTTTCTTTGTGCGTGGCTTTGTAAAAGCTGTCACGCTGGGCACATGAGGCTTGGAGGTCTGATTTGAAAAGGAGAAGGGCAGGGCAACCCTTTGGGCAACCACTGCCGGAGCCAGAGAATATTCATAGCCAGCTAATGCATCAAAGTAGGTTGGGCATGTCGCTGCTTCATCCCTGGAGGAGTGAGTCTGCTGGCTAAAGCTGATGTCTGGGAGTGGAAGTGCTCATGCAGTAGCTCATCAGTAAAGGGGATTCCTATTCTGAATGATCACAAAAAGGTTCTGAGGTCTTTAGGTCCCAATTCATCCGCCCGTTCACTCTCTGTATATAAAAGGAAGGTTTCTCCATACTGAAGGTGAAATGCCTGTGTGAGCAGTAGGGCATAGCATGGTTTCTGCCATACATGGGCCTGATCCTTAGGTATCTCTGCGTGGATTCCTACCAGACTAAAGACATGTATCAGTTTTCCTCCTTTCTCCAAGGCATCTTTGCTTTTCTAGCAGTCTGGTTTATAGTGAAATCACCGAGATGCTCCTTTCCTCCACTGCAGGATTCTCATGGTCATAGGAGATGACAAACTGGGGAGGGGACAAAATCCTTATTTGATCATTAGAGCATTCCAAGGCTCTTTCATTCACATTTGTCAAAGTCTTTCTACAGAATCTCTCTACCTTTGGGACTATTTTCTTAGACCTGAAGGATAAAAACACAAACCCAACAACCAACCAGCTACACAGGGTTCAGATTATGACTCTGTCGTGATTTTATTGTGTTTGGGGTGATTCATTTGACCAATCCCATGGCAGGCTCTGTATAGGCAGGGATTCTGGGGGAATCCATGAAACCAATCCTGTTTACCCATCTAAACTTCAGGGCAGGGACCACATCTCACAGGGTGTGCAGAGAGCTTCTTGTGCAGCAGGACACTGCTGGGACACGGAATGCCACGGCACAGATAACATGGTGGTGGTGCTGATCCCTTCGGAGGTGGCTTAAGCAAAACCTGCCAAGTGCTGATGCTGTGTCAGAGTGAAATGTGCACTGGCGCTCAGGGAGCTGCCTAATTACATCAATATAATTACATGGGCGGAGGGATAGGTTTCCTCCTGGCAGGATGGGACCTTGCAGCCTTAGATGCTTCCAAAGCCTGCTCCAGGATGGATGTGCTGTAGCCACGAGGGAGCACATTCACCATTCCTTTGCCTTCCCACGCTCCTGCAGCCTGCAAGGCTGGAGCTCAAAGCTCCCCCGTTGCCCTGGGGCTTGGCTCTGAACTTCACGGTGAGGAAGCCAGGGCTTGTCCATCTCCCACAGCCCATCTGGTGTGTAGGTAGGATCAGACATCAACGTGCAGGCAAGCACTGCGAGGGAGCAGACTGCGACTTCAGCCTCCACGTCTGCCTTCAAGTATGTTCTGCATTTCCTGCAGACACAGAAGGGAGGAAGAAGCATAACCTCTCGGAGCTCTCTGCTAGCAGGACCACAAACTATTCCTGTTCCCATCTGCTTTAACGTCAGCCTCCCCCCGGAGAGCAGCAGGTACTTCACCAGCTCCTCTCTGATCGCTCAGACAGGGCAGGTTTCCGTCACAGGCTATTTGACAATTTGTCTTTAACAAAAAGCCCTGGCACATCGCATCCCGGTTTTACTGGAAGCCTCTTATGTGGCAGCCTGAAAGTCTAATTGCTCTGGCTCTTCTTAATGTAGATTCACAGTACAGGTCGTTTTCATACTATTAAAAGCAGCTCCCTTTTCCTATGACCTGTGCTCTAATTTGTTCAGGTTTATTTTACCAGGATCGGGCATTACTCTTCTTTTTGACTCCAGTCTTTTGCTCCCCCATTCCCATGGGCCTGGTGCTTACAAAACAGAACAAAACAGAGAGAAGTGATGAGTTCTGCCCAGGCAAGCCCCTCGCTGAGCAGTTCACTCCTCCTCCCAAAACAGGCTCTGCTCTGTCAATGTAAACTCTTGTTCCATGCCAAAGGGATCCTGTTGCCCCCCTGCATCTCCCAGCCCCATTCCAGCCCCATTCCTTGCACCTTCAACAAAGCCATTTATAGAATCACAGAATCAACCCGGTTGGAAAAGCCCTTTAAGCTCATCCAGTCCAACCTTACCCCAGCACTGCCAAGGCCACCACTGACCCATGGCACTGAGGCCTCGTCTCCACAGTGTGTGAGCACTTGCAGGGCCGGTGACTGCAGCCCTGCCCTGGGCAGCCTGTTCCAATGCCTGAGCATGCTCTGGGGCAGGAATTGTTCCTCAGCTCCATCTAAACCTGCCCTGGTGCAGCTTGAGGCCATTACCGTTATGGGGTTGTTCGCTTGGTTCCTTCTTCTCTCCATGTATTCTGTATTTCATGGAGACGGTGGCACTATGGAGGCAGGGATCCTAACACAGATCAGGACTTGTGCTCCTCCCATGCTTGGTGATATACAGTCACAGGCCCGAAAAGACATGCCATGGGTATGCCTTGATTCTGCTCCTGCAGAAGGCAGTTACCGAACTCATTATCTCCAGTACAGGCAAGATAAAGAGCATGATAGGGAATTTCCTGGGGACTTCAATGGGATTTGACCTTCTGGTCTAGAAGTTTTCCACAGTACTTTGTCTTTTCTTTTCTAATGTTCTTGAAAGAAAGGGCAGAAGAGGAAAAGGTGCAATGAAACATCAAGGTGCCCATCTGTAATATTTTATGACTGTAAGAAGCTCTCCTATCTTCAGATTTTTAATGTTTCCAAAGGAAAGTGAAATAACAGCACATCTCTTCAGTGATAGAGTCCAGCACAGCGGATGGTGCTCACAGCAGTTTGGGTGTGATGTGCACTGGGGCAGGAAGATGTGGTTGGGTCTCTTGTGCTGAGGGGAGCACCACTGGCAAGAGCTATTAACGTCTGTCATACCCAGACACAGAGGAGAGAGGTTTCCATTGCTGTGTTACCTGTATTCCCGGGACATGTGCTGGGATAGCTG
Organism: Psittacus erithacus; assembly: GCA_009867235.2. Classification (NCBI taxonomy): domain Eukaryota; kingdom Metazoa; phylum Chordata; class Aves; order Psittaciformes; family Psittacidae; genus Psittacus; species Psittacus erithacus. The sequence goes on along the minus strand of WYDI02007840.1, from coordinate 16,792 downwards.
CAGTTAACTTGCAGGGGCAAATACCGACACAGTGGTACCATTGTGGAGGAGCTTTTATAACGATGAATTCCTCACACATTGCCACTTCTCCACCACTGCGAAAGCTGTGTCAGTAGTTCCCCATATTTGACCAGCTATTCAAGGGTGGAGCAGTCCCGACTGGAGTTCGAGGTTCGAGAGCTGTTTAGTCTCAGTTTCCATCCACAGACAGAAAGAGCCAAGTGCTGATTGCCGGGTGGAGAGCAAGTAAAACACATTGAGGCTTTGATTTTCCAGCCAGCCTTGGTTTTTCCCCTCTGAAAAAGAAGGGGAATCTTCCATTTTATTAAGACGCCATTTGCTGTGGAGACAAGGTATTAGGAAGGAAAATAAGTGAGCAGTGCCCACTTCATGACCTTGTTGTCCACATGAAGATGAATGACCCAAAGCTGCTGAAACCCTGATTACAGACCAGCTTCCCCTAGAGAAATGTGTTTGTGTGCTTTCACTGGGTGGACACAGAAAAGGTAGATCATGCAAAAGGCCAGCAGAGAAAGTGAGATGAAAAAGCAACAGCAGCTGCCTTCCAGTAAATGCTCTCAGACTCACATTTTCATTAGTCCTGAATTCAATCACAGTTTAAAGGAAGCAAAAGATAAAGAGCGAGGGAGCATTTAAAGGATTCTTCCCAGGGAGAGAGGCTTGCTTTACCCTTAAAAACCTGACTAAAAGTTATTGCTATTATTCACATTACTGCTGTGCCCAGAGGCCTCAGCCAAGATGCGAGTCCCATCGTGCGGCGTATGCATTCACTCAGCCCCGTGATGGGAAAGGGGGGCAGTGGGCTTCTGCTCTTCATAGAGTCATAGAATCAGAATGGTTTGGGTTGGAAGGGACCTTCAGAGGTCATCTAGTCCAACCCCGTGCAATGAGCAGGGACAGCTTCAACATGGTACAGCTGGAAATGCTGCTCTGGGAGAGGGGCTGCTGTTTTCCCAGGAGCAAAACATGCAGTGAGGGGTGCTGCTCCCCATTTCTTGCCACTTAAATAGGTACAAGTGATAGAAGGGTTAAGTCAGTGTAATAGTAGTGATAGGCACAATATGAGCATTATTATTATCATTCCTGTCTTTGCAAGAGAAAGATGCTCAGAGGTGATGAGGCCCAAGTGTCTCAGGCATCCAGATTCCCACCACCACTCTCCCTGGGGATGGGGTAGTTCATTGTCTCTCTGGTTGCCTTCAAACAGGTTGGAAAAGCCCCTTAGGCTCATCCAGTCCAACCTTACCCCAGCACTGCCAAGGCCACCACTGACCCATGGCACTGAGGCCTCGTCTCCACTGTGTGTGAACACTTGCAGGGCCGGTGACTGCAGCCCTGCCCTGGGCAGCCTGTGCCAATGCCTGAGCACCCTCTGGGGCAGAAACTGTTCCTCAGCTCCATCTAAAGCTGCCCTGGTGCAGCTTGAGGCCGTTTCCTCTTGTCCCATCCCTTGCTCCTTGAGAAGCTGTGGGATGGTCAAAACATGTGCCTGCTATATCAGTCCCGCTGCCTGTTGGCATGTCTGTAGTTTCCAAGGAAACCTAGTGGCGCTGAGAGCCGGATGGATGGGTAGCGTTTGACAAAGGAGTTCTGTAATGCTTCAGTTTTTAACAGCAGTTGATGTTACTGCCTTGGCCTTGGCTTCTTTGAACGAGAACCACTGCAGCTTTGCACAGATGGGGCCCTCGTGAGGAGTGGGAAGGTCCCAGCACTCTCACATGCCCCGGCTGCCCTTCCTTTCCTGCTCTCCTCAGAGGAAACCAGCACAACCAAACAGGGGAACCACGGCATGGTTGCTGGGGCTGCTTCTCATCTAAATGAGGTTTCACCTTCAAAGGAGTATCCGTGGCGGAGCGTTCACCGTTCAGGAGCACTTTCACAAGGACACACAAAGCATCCTGCCTCTGAACCTCTGACAGCTTGCTCTGCTCACACTAGAGAGCAGCCGGAAAGATTTATTAGCCAGCTTCAAAGCCCAAATTTCCTCAGGAAACTTTTGCTATTGCCTTATTACCGGAGAACTCTCCAGGTCAGACACCTTTATTGGGAGAGAAGGGGGTTTTGGGAGTTGTTTTGTTCTACTGGTTCTAATCTAATGACATGACTAATGTCTTCCAGCTTGACAGATGTCAGTGAAAATAGATGGGGGAGTATTCAGCGGTGTCTAGGCTGACATTTGTCTTGAGGCTGGACCTGGTCCCTAGATAGGAAAGTGAAGACTATGCTATACTAAGTGCAGTGTGCATCCCCTTCTCATTTCCTGCCTGGAGAACACAGTTTCTCCCAGCCAGATGGGAGGGGAAGGCCAGCAAGGTGCTGGCTGATGTATTGACATTCAATAAGTTGCCAAGACAAAGGAGATGTCCACAGCGACACCAGGAAAAACAGTACCTGGAGTAGCATGGAAGTGGCAGAGATCTCTCAAACACATCCCAGTTTCTGTTACAGGACACAGGTCTGAGACTGCCAGCGGTCCGAGTAGGCTGAGGTCTGTGGGATACCATGCCTTGGTTTCCATAGAAGGGAGATGGCAGGAATACAAATCACACTTCAGCTTCTAATCCTCTGATTTCCCTTAGTTCCTAATTTTCCTTAAATGCCATTTTCCTAAGTGACTTTGAAGCCTGTCTTCTACCCTTTTTCAGGTGGTTTAGGAACACCAGTGGCAAAGGAATAGTTGCACATGCCGCCGGTTGCCAGCTTCTTTGGCCACTGAGACAGTTGTTGTCTCAAGACCTTGGGAATCCAGCCTTGGACTCCTGTGAGGGTGCTTCAGCTCATTAGTCATGTGGAGTGTCAAAGCCCTAAACCTGTAATGAGAAATAAGGTGTTGGAGAGTAACCCAGCATCATTAGTTTTATCTTTGTGGTTAGTGTCTGTGCCTGGACTCCAGCAGCATTTATTGGTCCCTCTTTGCATCCTCGCTTCTCCTCATTGAGTCAAATGACAATATTAAATGGGAATTTCTTCTGTAAACACAGCCCTATTAGTCCTGAAGGCTCGAGGATGGGAGCAGGCTGTAATTACAAAGGGATACCTTTCGGTGTGAGTTATCATGTCCTGAATTAGCAGATAACAGCCCTTAGCAAGATAGGTGAGCCCATGCTGGTCCCCTAATGTTACAGATCTGAGGAAGGCTGGGTCCTCTTATCACCATTTAGGAAACAGGCTTTGCACATCTATTGCTTATCAAGGACTTTGGAGGCTGGAAGGATTAGAGGATGCTTCTGTGGAGACAGGGTTTTGTCAGATGCCTCTTGAAAATCAGCCAGGAATGATGGGCTTGCAGGAAGGGTGCGATCATGGGAATCACCACCGGTATCACCACTCCACCTAAGCTGTCGGATGCATTCATAAGAGGGTGCAGAAGCCGTTGAGCAAACTGCATTCACTGGGCTCACTCTGTTCAGTCCTGCTCAGTTTAGAGCTCTCTTTGCTCTGATAATGAAGGATCAGTATCTCCAAGCGCCTTAGTCCTCTCTGGGGCAAGGTAGCACAGCATGGCCTAAACTGAATGTGCCAGCACCCTGTCCAGCTGGATCTTAGCAGTGTCCAGCACTGGGGAATCCATCCCTTCCCTGGGGAGATTATTCCAGTGGATGGTTTTTCTCATTGGGAAAAATTTTCCTCGTGTCCGGTCAGAATCTTCCTGCAAGCAACTCGTGCCCATCACCCATTGTCTTTCCCATGGGACTTCTTGTAAACAGGGAGTCCCCGTCTTCTCTGTAGCCACCCTTTAAATACTGAGGAGATCTTAAGAACCTCACTGTCTTGACCCTCAGACTAACTCAGTCCTCTGAGCACTCCATGGACACTCCATGAGTAAATTGGTCAACACTTCCATTTCCAAGGGTGTCTGTGATCCTTCGATGTTCTCTGCAGGGTGCAGAGGTCGCATCCTTCCCATTCTCCTGCTCTTCGCTCCAATCTGGTTTTCATCTTCCAGCACAAAGGAACCAACACTTTTTAGTTGCTGTGGTTTATGCATCAACCTCCGCAGGCCTCCTTGCAGGTCCTCCATCTTTTCACCATTGGTCGCTCAAGGGCTTAGATGGTGCATCTCACCTTGCATGAGGTATCACACCTCAGGCTTTCTTCACAGCAGGTCAAATCCTGTGATAGACAATATTAAGATGAGGACTTTTCACTCAAGAAACCCCCTGGTGATATCTGGTACTCCTCTGCCATGTCAGCCAGCAGCAGCTGTGTGTCTTTGCAGCCAATATTGAGTGTATTTTGTCTCTTCACCTCCAGCCCTGTGAGTGTTGTAACTCCAAAGAACAGTGCCCTGGATGCTCCAGTAACAGGCTTTCACAAGAAGTGAACATTTTGACTCAGTATCCTGAAGTGAATGCATCTCTTGGGGAAGAGAGGCAGACGCAGACACCATGTCCTGACTTTAAATGCAATGAGTAACTTATCAGAGACAGTAAGTGGGGATTTGAATTCAGAGATGTAATTTATCTCTAAATACACATCTTCCTATTTAGCTGCGTTTACATCCACCCATATCTCACTGACTGCAATGTGCCTTATTATCTAGCAGTGCTTACCTTTGATGTGCTGAAAGGCTGTTTGTGGTGGTGATGAGAAAAGCAAGGTGGAAGCAGGCTTTCCAGTGCTGGAGTTTTCTGTTGCATTCTCCTTTGACTGTCTTTCATTTAATGTGTCTAATAAATGGTAGTTTACTGGAATCAAAGAATTCAAAGCTTCTGTTCTCGGTGATGAATACAAGGAATAAGAGGCTTTTATACGTTTTGAAATCTACAGAAAGACTGAGATATGGGGACAGCTTTCCTATACATGCCTTGTAAGCGAGTGCTTATCCTGAGATAGATGTAGTGATCTGGGCAAGAAAAATCAACATTTCCAAGCAAGCACGGTGCTGTCACTAAAGCTGAGCCACAGTGGAAGCGCTGCAGGGTCTGAGCCCATTGTGCTGACCTGAAAAGCTTTTTGAAAAGCAGGATGTGGTGTCTAAGACCAGCACAGATCTGACTCCTGTTTTCTATTGGTTACAGTTGGCTGTATAATTTAATGGGGTATTGACAGTCCAGCCCCCACCACCCCATCTTGGTCCTTATCCTGCTGCAGTACTTTTGGGATATCCAAAGCTGGGGATGGAAAGGGCATCAGAGCCACTCTGGGGACTGCAGTGACCTGGAGTCTGTCCCAGTGGTGGGAGCTGCTTAGAGTGACCAGAGACTCTGGAAACCTTCATTTCCTTCATGCAGCTTCAGCCTGAGCTCAGCTGCATAGGTCACAGCCAGTCTGGGGACAGGAAATGATCACTGCTTCCTCCCATTTGAGGTCAGAGCTCATCACACAGCTAAACAACAGAGCAGAATGTTCTTATTTGACATGGAGATACGGAGACTCAGGGGTGCTATTCCCGACCTACCTTAGGACTCTTTTCCTTTTGTTTTTGGACACGTCAGTGCAATTTGCAGAGATAGCCCAAAATGGTCCTGTGTACATGGAGGTCACCCAGGTGTCATCGTGCAGAACTGGTCACAGTCTGAGCAACCTGATTTAGTTGAAGATGGCCCTGCTTATTGCAGGGGGTTGGACTAGATAAGCTTTGGAGGTCCCTTCCAGCCGAAACTAGTCTGATTCCGTGATTCTATAGATGAATGAATAGGTGGAATTCCTAATTGAAACATGCTTTATGAACTATTTCCTGGAGAAAAGACAGGATTGGTACATTTAAAACAGAAAGAAGGAGCTAAAGAATGAGTATTGGCTCCTTTGCAACTCCTTTTGTGTTCATGCACTGAGGGCTTTGTCTCTCATACTTTCCAGTGACTCCAGATTACTGCCTCGAAGCACAAAAGCATTAAGGCCACAGACTCCTTCTTAATAACTCTGCAGAATTGTTCTGCAAATGAACAAAGATAATGTGGGTCTGACAGGTTGAGATCGGGCGTGTGATGGAGGCAGAGTCTGGGAAGAGAGATTTCTCCAGTAAGTCCCAGCATCAATCTCAGAGAGCAGCTAGAAGAAAAGTAATAAATATCTTTTCTCCTTTTATATGTCACAAGCTATAAACATGAAGCTTCAGCCTCTTTGCATTGCAGAATGAATTGAGTCACTTATCCCGAAGCTATCTTGTTTTAAGCTTCCTCCTGCTGTAGTTACTCCGTTGTGGAGCATCCCACTGCATCACGAATGTCAGCCTTATTCCTATAGTAAAGCTCCTTTCCAGACACCATGAACACTCCTCCTCTGAGCCACTCGTTTCGTTTGGTGTTGTTTTCTGTGGCCAGGATTCAAAGGGAGTTTTGACTCAGACAAACAGTCCAAGTTCCATGTCACAAAGTGGATGATCAAACCGGAAGGGAAAGGAAAGGAAAACTCATGCTTTTGAAGTGTCTGGGGCTGCAGTTTGTTTTGTCAAGCCTAAAGCTTTTCTTTACACTGGCAAAAAGTCAGGGAAAACATTTGCTTGGAGTTACAGCAAAACAGGGGCCAAACTGCTGCTTCCACTTGCAGCACAGACACAAGAGCTGGATAAAGTCCTCATAGAATCAGACTGGTTTGTGTTGGAAAGGACCTTAAGATCATCTAGTTCCAAGCCCCTGCCACCAGCAGGGACACTCATCTGCAAGGAGAGTGGGAATGGTAACCCCATCAACAGTAAATGCTCTTCTCATGGTCAGGACTGGACCAGACCTGTTTGTGGCGAGGAGGGTGCTGAACATGCTGAAGGAGAAGAGGTGAGGGCACAGGCGCCTGGAACTCCATGAGGTTCTTCAAAAGAAAAGATGTCTGGTGTGTAGGAAGTGGACAGTCACCAAGATCTGGCTGTAGCAGAGGGTGACTGGTCTACACAATACCTCCATCTTCCAAAAGATGGCCTTTGTCCCCAGCTCCTCCAGCTGTGGGTATCTGCTGACCTGAAGAAAGGAGAAATGAAAGGCCTCACTTGCGCATGGGTTGGGGGATGTGGCAGGACTGTGCAAACCTGTCCTGAGAGCAGGTTAATAGAGAAGGACCCTGGCAAAATGCCTGCCAAAATGAATCTTTCGAACCTGTGTTAGAGTTCTGAGGATGCAAAGGTCAATGGAGAAAGAGGCCATTTTTTTCTTTAAAAACAACAGATTTTAGTCAAAGTTGGAGATATTCGTTCTGCAGGAAATAAGAACTCTGCCGAGATAGTGTAGATGTAGTGCTTATTTTACCAAGTATTTGGCCAGGGATGGGAAGTGCTGAGGGTCTGTAGCTGGCTCCACGTGTACAGGAGGCTGGGTGAAATGCTCATCACAAGTCCTTGGCATGAGCACACTTGGGAAATGCAGGATATTTTGCATTCCCGTTATGTTCCCAGTGACTGCCTCAGTTTCCCCAGCTGCCCAGTGGAGCAATGTATTAGGCGAAGATACAAGTCATTATTGCCAAGAAAAACAAACTCTTTTGGAAGAGCATAGAGAAGGATAAGAAAGCAAAGAGTGTTTCATAAATTTGAGGATCTGATGGTGCTCTTTTCCTCGGAACTGGGATTTTATCCTGGAAAAAGCCACGTGTAAAACACCAGCTGGTTCTGGTGATGGTCTGTGCCAGGCCTGCACCTATTTGGGAGAGATGGATGTGAAACTCCAAGCTGCAAGGCTTGGGGAAAGCAGCTGTGCCATTCTGTTAAGTATCCCAATTGTTTTTCAAGTCTCATATCATAAAGCCCTTGCTCCTGTGATTACAGGAGAATTTCTTCTCTCATTCAAAGGGAAATGAAGAAAACCCAGCAAATGCAAAGCTTTCTTGTGTGGATGTATTTAAAAAGCCCCAACACTTCATTCAAGTAGACTTACAAAGGTTTAGAAGCCAAAAGAAATGCAGAGAGCAGACAGTATCCATTGTTTCAAATCCTTCGTGGGTTTCTGAAGTCCAATTCTTTGTGCTGTAAAACTGGGCTCATTTCACTTGATTTCAGGCAATTAACCCCCACATGCCTCATGTATTTGGCCTGATTCCCCAGCACAGGTTTATCCCTGGAGACTCCTGGCAGGGCAGGAGTGGGTTTGTTGCTTGTGCCTTTTCTGTATAAAACAGAAGGTATGAGCAACAGTTAAGACCAAGTAATTATAGACAGATATATAGCGTTACAATTCAAACCTGCACTGTAATGGCTCCATAAAGTCACCTCGCTTTAGATATACATCAGCCCATTTTTCACATTGCAAATGAATACTTTTTAAGAGCTATAACTTTCTTGGAGTTCATGAATTTCCTGGATTCATAGCCCTTTACTAGATGGAGGAAGGTGCAGGGGATGCTGCTGCACAGAAAGAAAAAGGAGGGAGAGTGGCAAAGGGAGCTGAGGCAAGAGGCAAACCCGTAAATCCTTAGAGATGAGATTTCCAAAAGCTGCTTGGAGAAAAAGCTGGGATAAATGTCTGACACACTCAATAAATAGCACTCTGCTTTGGCACCCTTCCTCTTTCCCAGCCTTGCCCAGGGTTTGTGGGAGCCAGACTGAAACATAAGCTTGAAGGTCCCTTCCAACCCAAACCAGTCTGTGATTCTGTGATACGATTTTGGGCATCCATAGCAGTGATGGTTAAAGGAAAGCATGGGGAATTTTCTGCCTCCCTTTCTTCTAAACCCACTCTCAGCCTGTGCCACTCACCATGTCCCTGGGTCCTGGTGCAGCAGAGCATGGTGCTGCTGAGCCAAGATGGCATGAGCCTTCTTCCCAGTGCTTTTCCTAAAGCTTGCTCGGATCAGATGAGGCAGATGATGAGAACATGCTATTACCTTTGCATGTTTGAAGTGAGAAGGCACAGGTACGTGTTGTTTGTGCTGACATTTCCTATCCCAAAGAGCACTTTCAGTCGGGGCAGTGTTGACGATTAAGGGCTGTTGTGGTTTAACCCAGCAGGTGTCTAAACACCCATGCTTCAGAGAGACACCAAACTGACACCTCCGCGTGAGGAAGCACAGAGAGCGTGACTGTGTTGTACCATCCCTCTGGGGTTGAGTCACTGTGCTGCCAACAGTGCACAACGGCCACGGAGAGACTTAAAACTCAGCTCACTGCATGCCCTGCCATAGCCTGACTTAAGCTGCAGGGCACGAAGCCAGGCTTCAGGTCAGGACATCACGGACAATGCTCCTCGTGCGGTGCTGATCCTTTCCAATGTATCAGTGAAAGTGTACCTCCTTTTACTTCTTTACTAAAAGCTCCTTAAGTTCTCCTCCACCCTGTTGTTTAGACCAGCAAATCCTTTTTTCTCATGCAGTTTAATCAAGATTAAGGGGGCTTGATAGGAAATTAAGGTTAATAATAGTAATATGATTGCTTCTGAGTTACAGCCACTGGCTTGCTGTTCTCTTAGAGAGTTCAGAACCAGTTTCGCACTGATCTCAGTGAGGAACACAAGTCTTCTATCTATAAGGAGCAGAGTCATCTTCTTTTCAGGGAGATACAGATACACCCACACCCGCTTTATGAAGCCAGCCCCTGATGAAAACCCATGCCTGGGAGCCCTCCTGCCTGCTCCAGGGAGCCAGCAAGGGCTTTCATCCGCTGCTGAGAACTTTGGTTTTCCTACATTCTGATTCGCTTAACTGAGAAGAAAACCTTTCACCTGCTTGCAGGGGCACAATTCGCTCCCTGGGGTTTGTAGCAGTTCTCCCTTTAACATAATTTGGGCTATTTTCTTTTGTCAATTGACGAAGGAGGTGGGGAGAGAGAAAGAATCCCACAGAAGCATAGAACTAAGGTAAACAGTGGTGAACAGGTAAAGCGTGCTGATATGAATGCATTCGAATCTGCACATTTAACTGACCATGACAAGAAGCATCCATCTTTCCTCCTGCAGCTTTTCCTAAACGTGCCCCAGTGTTCCTGGAAGAACATTGCCTTTCATGGGAGGGCGTGTAATGAAATGCCCTCATTCTGTTCTAATCAGTTTTGAATGTGGGAAAGACAATCATGAGCTGAGGAAGGCAGTGTTTCCCTTGCATGTGAATTATGTGATACTGTAGCTTCATTAACATGCTTTACAGTCTTATCTTTATTCATACTGGCAAATTAAATTAGCACTGTCTTTCAAATCACTGCCTATTTTTCCCCCTAGGCAACCACCAGCAGCATAGAATAAATGACAGCAACGGGAGTAGATTGCCGTGCTCTCGACACTGGTTCCTGGATTTTAAGCAACCATCCCTCCAAGAAATCATATTTGTTCTTGTTCCAAGAGCTGAGCTGCATTCCAGCATGCTTGTTGCAATTACAGAGCTCCGCGTGCTGGCACAGAGCCTGGGGCACCGGGATGTCAACCTGGAGCCCCTGTGGTCCTTTCCTCTTCGCTCTCCCCAAACATAGACTTCACTTGGATATTTAGGCAGGTGCATCCTTCCTCCCTTTATGGTCCTTTCCCACTGTCGGCTCCTTCGAGGTTTGCATGGGAAAAGCGTAAACCATGGTTGTGGTAAGGGTGGAAAGGTGGAAGCAGAGGGAGCTTTGCTGCACAGGGGGATTTTTCTGGATGGGAGCGTTTTCTGTAGCTGCTGCTGAAGCACATGTGAGAAAGTGTTTATGGGAAGGGGTAGGGAGTCTATTACTAATATAACCCCAGCTGTTCTGGGGGCTGTTGAAAGGAAAGATCCTGGTGGAAAGGTATAAAAGGTAGGAAAACGTAGAAGATACTTTCCTTACTTAAATCTTTGCTATGCAGCAACCTGGGAGGGGAGTGGTGTGGATTGGTCAGCACTGCAGTCAGGCATAAATCGAGCTTCATAACCTTGCAAGTGAAAGCATTTGGAGCAGGTGATTTTACATTAAACACTAAATATTGCAGCTATTAAAGCTCATTCGTCATCCGCACAAGGCGCCTGAACAGAAATGAGCTGTAGCATCTCCTGCAACATTGACTGGAAGCACATTAAAAACCATCACTGTGCTGTCAGTCATTGCCACCTCAGAGGGGAGACCTGGCACTCAGATGGACATCAGCCCATGCTTTGTGCAGCATCATGGGGTGACCTGTAGCTCAGCTTAGAGCCACCATCCCTGGTACCTCCAAACCCTGCCTCTTTTTGTTTCCTCTGCTGTTCTGCACTTTAGCTCTGTCTCCTGTTGTGGTGGCCCAGAATGGAGTATCCTGTGACGCTGTTGTCCCCACTAGACCAAGTGGTGGTAAAAGGATACTGTCAGGTGATTTGACCAATGTTAAATGACCACCTCACTGTTTCTCATAAGTGGGTCCTACCCAAAAGATAAAGCCCGTGGGCAGCGCCGTGCAATCAGTTGTGATGGAGAGTATGGGAGCATTGCAGCTTTCTTCCCAAAACCTCACTGCGATTAAATTGAGGAGGCTTTGTTTCCTTTTCCTGAGCAGCTCCTCTGCTCTGTACATTGTTATTGTCAATCTCAAGAGATGGCCCATGCCTCTGACCTAGAGAAGTTTTCATTTCCTTTTGCTTTCCTCCCACCAGGCCAGCCAAGACTGGCCATGCATTGTGCTGGGGAGCCTCGGTCAGTCCAGGATTGTGCTTCAGATAAGAGTTTGGGTGCTTATGATTAATATGACTCCTTTATTTGTCTGACAGGTGGACTGATAAATAGATATTGTTGCTAGGCTTCTGTTCCTTCCTGGTGTGACAAACACCACAGACAGCCTGAAATGCTGATGTTTCTTGGAGATCTCTGAAAGCAGAGGTCAGGGCAGTCTGTGCCTTGCCCTTCGACTGTACTCGGATAAAGGACTTGAGTCCTTTAAGTGAAGAGTGATGATTTCATCGGAACCTGACATGTCCTTAGTTTCCAGTAAGGAAAACAAACAAAACCTCTCAGTTTTCAGGATATAGTCCAGACACAGCTGAGTGCTCATAAAAGAGCAGAGAATCTGCAGATCCAACAGAAAAAGTAGCTTAAAATGTCACTGCAAACCGTTCTAATCTTTGGTGGGATTTTTTCTCCTCCCTTTATCTGATCACCATTTATCATTCTTCCTCATTATCTGACCTGAACAGATGAAATCTGGGATTTCTCAGCAGGCAGATACTCTGCGAGCAGCCTGGCCTGGTGGGACTCAGCCCTGCCTGCTCAGCCTTTGCCAAGCACCAGCCAGGGCTGCCAGAAGGCTCAGTCCCATCTCCAGAGTAGCCCCAGTTGCAGAGATGAGCACATTTTCTTGTGCTTCTGATCCTTGCACAGCTCTTTGGAGCAGCCTGTCCTGCAGCCAAGGAGGTACCGATGTGCTTGCAGGAGGGAACGGACCAGCGCGTTTTGAAAACCCTTTTACATCACTTTACATTACTAATCCCTCGCATGCATCCATGATTACCGGGGTTAACCACTAACACATGGATTCCCCTCGTTGAATCCTCAGCCCAATCACTGCAGCACCCTCCCCTCTCAAGCTGTATAAATCCTGAGCAAGCTTTGCTGGCTGTTTGCCTGTAGGGTGGAGCGGCTGCTGCTCCTCCTGTGTTAGCTGATAGCTGGGGACCAGTGATTGGGAAGGGCTTTGTGCAGCTTGCTGGAAAAGGAAGTGTAAAGGAATCTCTCAGCAGTACTTTTTCAGGGCCTGTGTTGTTAATCTATGTAACTCAGGCTCCAGAGGAGATTAGCAATGCTGATTATAATGTGCCTATCTCATTAAAGCGGCTCATTTAATGTAGGCTCTTGTTGCAAAAGTGTCTGGGAGCCTCCCATTTCCTAATGAATTTTTCTTCTCACTAATGGAGGGAATGGTAATATGTCATTGCACTGATCATGAGCTTCTGGAGATGGATAGACAGGCCCTCGGTCTATGGAGAGAGGTAGATGAGCAGAAGTCTGCCGCACAGTTTGGGAACCTAGAGCAAGACTAATGTGCTAAACCAGGCACCATTCTCCACTCAGCCCATGCATCACTGCCTCTTTGTCAAAGCTGGAGCTGATTTAGGTACTTTCCTTAATGATGAAGAGTAGGTCTTTTCAGCCATAATTAAGGGGCTTTTTTCCTGAGGTTGATGGCCTCAGGATGAGATCAGCTTTTACCTATTGTGTGTAAAGCCTGTGCAGGTCAGCCTCCAAAGAATGCTGGATGACTAGGTGTGATGTACCAACTGAAATGGGTGCCAGATGAGATCCAACCATGCGCGGGTAAGCTCTTGCCCTCTGATGTACATCTGACCCATGCCTTGGGGCTGGCAGGAGGGTGAGCAATCTGCGCACATGTGGCAAAGCGGCTTTGGCTCTTTTGTGCTGTCTGACCACCAGAGACAGGGGAGGTGCCATGTCCTCTCTCTGATGAGTTATGGATGTTAGCAGCTTTGCCGTGATGTCAAACAGCTCTGCAGCAAATCTTGGAACAGTGAAAGGTTCCTGTTTGGCCCTGGGTGCTCTGGTGAATCCCCAGCACTCTCCAAAGATGGTGCTGGTTATTTCAGGAAAAGATTCTATTTGGTACATGGCAGTTGAGGAGAAGCAAGAGTTTCCAGCCTGCACAGGGTGGCAGAGACCCCTCAGTCCATCAGGTGTGCCTGCCCACCTCCAGGAGTTATTAGTTCCCATACTGATCTCTGGTTCTCTGTTGATTTTCTTCCTGTATTTCCTACCAGCAGCTGGAATCCCAGTGTTTCCAGAAGACTCTTCGCTCCATCCTGTTGTCAAAAATGCCTATGCCTGGGTGGGATGAGATCTGTGGCTGCGGAGTGACATACATGGGGTCAGGTCCTTGGCTGGCTTTGTTCAGTCCATGCGTGCTCTGAGTCAGGCACTGGTGATTGCTCGAAGAGCAGTGATTAGATGGAGCTTGCTGTAGCCTGTCCTTTCCAGCCTGCCCACAGCATCAGCTGGGTCGTGGGGACAGGGGAGCAGGTTGACATCCTAGTGCAGACCTTGCTGCCACCGGGTCTGGGATCAGCTTAGCTGCCCTCTACTCTTGGGACAGCAGAATCTCCCCCTCAATCAGGCTTTAAGGGAGGATTAAGTGTTCAAAAGCACTATTTACATTTCAAAAACTAACCAGGGCCTGGTGTGAGATCAAAGTGGGAGTGGGGCTTAGGTGTATTGATCAGATGCCCACATTGCCGGGGCCTTTCTGCTTTCCTGTATCTTGTAAAGGATCAGATGAGTTTGGAAGTGTAAGGACTGTCAGCATGGTTGTTTTTTCAAGGCAGGAAGAATTTGTAATCCCAGGCATTTAGGTGCTTGCCTCAAAGAGAAATCATTCCTTTGCAGTATTCCCTGGATTAACTGGTGACTACACCTTGCACACATGGCACTCATCTCTCCCTGCCCCAACCTCCTCGCTGGAATGCTGGTCATCTACCAGACCTGGCAAACAACTCTGGTCCATGTGTGGGATCCTGTTGTTCAGAGCTCACACTTTACCACTGCCCTTATGTGTAGGTAGAGCTCAACCCAGTTTCCTGGCTCTCCTCACCCCAGGGAGGTGACATAGTCACATGCCTCAAAACCTGGATGAACATGGGACTGTGATGGTGGGGTGGAAGTCCCTTCCCACCTGGTATTCTGTGATAAAGCTAAGCCTCTCTGAATGACTTTCAGGAGTGGGAAGGGTCCAGCAGGACCTGAGTGACCATTAAGTGGGATTGGATAGATTGGCAGAGATACCATCATCATCCCATACTTCATCCACCATACTGATAGAGAGGACAAAGGCTGAGGCTGCTCTGCTCCATGTCAGACTGCTGGTTTTGTGGGTGCTTGCCTGAGCATTTGACAGCATCGTACTGATGGGTGTCAAGTGGCCACGCACTGGCGTGTCCATCCACACCAGTCAGCTTTCTGCATTAGCCACCTACCCTGGAAGAAGCCAGCAAACAGCCTTGCATCCCACTCTGTTGTAAATAGTGCGCTATGTGGATTGCTCTTTCTCATGGAGAAGTTGACAGCATCAGGTTTGAGCTTCTAGGCTTGAAACGGCAACTTCTGCCTGCACCAGCCTTCCTTTGCTGTGCGCTCAAACAGCAGCTGCCTGTATCTGGCAGCAAGAGGACTGCAGGAAAAGTAGGACAAAGCATTCCAAGCCCTGTTCCTGTGGATTTTGGCCAAGCAAGGAACTGTCTCGGTTAACCAGCATGACTGTTCTACTCCCAGAGCAAACTCTAAAAGCCTTTTTCCCTTGTGCTAAGCTCCTTGCAGTTGTAAGTAAATTCCCTGGAGGAAATGGTGTGTGGCAGGAGCAAAGGTCCTCTCCCTGCAGCAGGTCTATGGTGTGAAACTGCACTATCATAAGCACTTGAGCGCATGTGAGGAAAGGGAAGCAGAGGTTTTAAATCCCGACTCGCATCTCACTGCAACCTCCTGTCTCATAGTTATAGGTATTCCCCATCTCAAAGACCTTACAGGGGCTCCCATGGTGAGGGGACGGGGCTGTCCCAGTGTGTCCCCAGCACTCCTGTGCCATGGGCTGAAGCTGAACCTTTGGCTTGGGGGGTGGCTGCTGTGTGCTGTCCCCAGCTATCCTCCAGGTTGTGGGGCTGTGGAGGATTCCCAGTTCTCAGCCCTCTCCTCCCAAGCTCCTGAATAATGCTCAGGCTTGTGAGATAGTCTCCTTAGGCGACTGGTGCCCTGTTCCTCCCCTGGCAGAGTGAGCTGCTGAGCAGCATCGGGTGCCTGTGCTATGAACCCTCGAGACTGGGGGTTTCACAGTAATAAGTCTTTATCTGTTGGAATGGTTTCTGGAACAATCTCAGCGCTGCAAAGCCAAAAACCAGCCTGGCCCTTCAGCCTCCTCTCATTGCACAGATTTCTCTCCTTCCTCTCCCAGCCAGTAAGCCAGGACTTGCTGGTCCCGGCGGTGAGCAGACCAGCGTGTGTGGCTTGACAACTGGTTTGTGCTTACACCTTGCAACAGGCAGCAAGCAGAGCCCCCGCTATGAGAGCCAGGGCTGTCAGCTCGCCCCCCTCCTGCTCTGCCCCCCCAGCCCACTGAGTCCCTTCTATTCTTTATGTAGATTAACAGAGTCTGTGGGCTGTGAGTGAATAATTGATCAAACCCATCCAGGCTGCAGAGGCTTGAACACAACTTTGCGGAGTTTCATTCCCACACCAGGCTTTAACATCAGGAAGATCTGAGCCGTGCAGCACCTGGGTGTTTGGTATCTGATCTCACTGGAGCTCTTAAGCTGCGCTTCATCTTTGTCAAATCTTCCTGTTAGGTTTTGCTGATCGCAGCGATAGGAGGGCATTCAACTCAGTCCCTTTCCAGTGGGTTCTTTTGGATGATGGAGAGTGTGTTGACTTGTCTGAACGCGGGCATTTAATAAAGTAGGTTTCTAGTTGCAGTGAAAGATGAAGGTCTGTATTTGCAGAACTGGCTGCAGAGGACACGGTTTTATATCCACTTTGTGTGGCAGGCTTTAGAAATGGCTTTAGTCTTAGGAGGAGTTTATCCTCATCTTCGCAGCTCCCCAGCTGTGCTGTGTAGGGAAATAAGCAAACACACCGGTGTCTGTAGAGTCATATGGGGGTTCATACATGTGTTATATGGCCATGTCTCACCCCTGGCAGGGGAGATAGGAGGGGAGAAGGTGGCTATGGGTGGCCTGAGTGACTGGTAGCATTCACCTTGCCTCAACAAAGCTTTAGGTGGGTTAACGCAACCCATCCATCACCTTCCCAGTGCTGGGCGATGAGGAGCGATGCAGACACTCCTGTCTGCACATAGGACAGATGCTGGTGTGTAAAACAGCCCACAGCCCGTGTTGAGTGATTCCCCATGGCAAGATGGCTCTTTCTGAGGGAGCTGGGCTGGGGCAGCCTGGACAAGAGAAGGCTCCTGAAGGGGAGACCTCAGAGCAGCTCCAGTGCCTA
>WYDI02007838.1:0-18699 GCA_009867235.2 Psittacus erithacus | reverse complement strand
TGAGGACACCAGAACTGCACACAGTGCTGCAAGTGAGGTCTCACGAGAGCAGAGCAGAGGGGCAGGATCACCTCCTTCGAGCTGCTGCTCACGCTGATCTCAGCTGTATCCCTTCTGAAAGGACATCTGTTCTCCAGCAAGGTACGGACACCTGGGGATGTGGCTGGAAAGCCTGGGGAAGGCTCTCCCTGAGCACAGCTGTGGGCTGCAACCTCAGAGACTCCCCCCATGCTTTTTCTCCACTGGTGCAAGTGAGGATATAATAGAATCATAGACTCATATTATTGCACAAGCTGTCACTCCTGGGCTGTGCTTTGGATTTGTGGGAAATTCCTGCTGACTACACTGCATTAGCTCCACTGCACCAACACACTGCCTCTCCTGGTGGCAGCTATGGGAGGGATGGCTATAACCAGAGAGCACGTAGGGACATCTCCCTTCAATAAAGACTAGCAGTCGGTGGCAATCAGTGAATTAGGGAACTTCACAGAGCCTGCAGCCAGATCCCCATGTTTAATAGCTGCCAGTGGGCCCAGTCTCCACAAATTTGTCTAATCCCTTTTTTAACCCATTTGTAATTCCGGTCTTTGCAGCATCCTGTGGTGCTGCTTGAGCCTTTATTTGTTCTAAACCTGATGTCTGGACAGATCATTGGATGACCATTTCCCTTCCTGCCAAAGCCACTTGGCTTCACTTCTTTCCTTCAGAGGGCTCTGATGCAGCACCAGGAGTCATTATGGCCTGAAAACATCCTTTTGAATCCCACAGCATCATTTCAAAGCTCTGAACTGTGTGTGGTCTTTTAAATATAAAATGTAGGCTTAAAACATTGAAGGGTATTTTTCCCCTCTTCAGTGGTCTGGGATGGAGCAGATTGGCCTTGGATTGCTTGCAGAAGCCGGAGTTCAGCAGCTGCTGCTCCTTTGGCTTCTTCCCACCTCCAGGACTGATCGTGCCCTGGAAGGCAGGAGCAAGATGGGGTTTGGAGGTGCTGGGGCAAGTTTTGACATTGCTGGCAGTGATGTTTTCACATCCAAAAGATCTCTTCTCCCATCTCTTAAATTTATCATGGTCATTTAGTATTTCCTTTGACCAGAGGCCAGCAAGCAGTAAGCAATGCATATAGATTTTGCAGAACAAAACTCAAGAGTGATTTCTTGTGCAGGGCACATGCAGTCTTAGAGCTTTATTAAAGTATCTATATTTACCCTGCATGATGGAAGGAGGGGATTCAACCCTGCAATCGGCTGGTTAGAAACAATCCATTTTGAAAGCAAATAAAGAAAGAGAAAGGTAAAACTCCCACCCTTGGAAAAAGGAAATGAAAAGGAATTTGAGCGAGTTTAATTTTGGTGAGCACTTCTGAGATCTGAAACTGTTACAGGGAGCCCAGGATGGGACAAACAGGGGTTCATTAGACAGAGAGTACAGTAAAAGACTGAAATTCACTGCACTCTGTGTTTCTGGAAGTGATGAAAGATTAAGAGCCAGATCCTACGCTACTTGGAGATTGTGGGACTTCTGACTTGATCAGACAAGGGTCAGCCCTAAATCAAGGGCTTAGGTCCCCAACAAAGCAGATGTGCTGTCCTATAGGGTACGGGCGAAACACCTTTGTCTAATCAAGCAGATCCTGTTGTCCTGACAAGAAGAGCTCATTTCTGCAGGGAATACCCCTTTGCTTGCTTCAGGAGAGCAGCTTCTCAGTGACTGCTGCTGCCCAGGGGAATATCCATTTGCAGCCCATGTGGAATCTGTATCTACCACCATCACCCCCATTACAGCGAATCCGCATTTTAGTTTTACCTAACTCATCTGCTGCATG
The DNA here is from genome assembly GCA_009867235.2 of Psittacus erithacus. Classification (NCBI taxonomy): domain Eukaryota; kingdom Metazoa; phylum Chordata; class Aves; order Psittaciformes; family Psittacidae; genus Psittacus; species Psittacus erithacus. Next base: position 16,874 of record WYDI02007838.1, on the reverse strand, counting down.
CTCTTTTAAACCAGTGAAGGGGGCTATGAAATTTGCCCTTGCGTGGCTAGAGCATAGCAAGCAGCTCAGAGAAGCTGGCCAGGGAATGCTGTAGCTGTCTGCCTTTTCCAAAAGGGAGCAAATTCCTTTTCTTGGATATGCCATGCTGGACCCTGATGTTAGCAGGCTATTAATAGCAGCAGGTCACTCTAGGGGAATGCATGAGGAGGTTTGCACGTGGAAGGATGCAGCGCTTAGTTAGCCAGAGGCTGGCTTCATCTGGGTCTCTCTTTCTGATCTCACGAGCTTTGTCCTCATAAATGTGTGTGCTTGGAACAACCTGTACCAGTGGTTTCAGTCACTTTGGGACTTCAGCCTCAAGTTGTGCAGAGGTGCAGCCATGAACCGTGCAAAGCTGCCTTCAATGATTTGTTAAACCAGAAGCAGAGTGAAATATTGCCTGGTGTGTGAGTTTGTGCTGAAGACAGCCATAGGTACACTTGTCTCTGTATCATGTATACATATGTGTAGTTAATTTAGTTGTTGTGCTATTTGTTATGCCAAGGATAAACCAAAGGGCTTCCCACCCAGCACCGCTTTTGTATAGTGGTGTCATGGGTGTGAACTGAGTTTATAGAATCAGATCTTTGTTGTGTTTATCCCTTCTCTGCTTAATCTAGATTACCATTTGATGTGACAGGCCATTGAATACATGGAAGGCGGATTATACATCACCATAGTCTCACCAAAATGTATGCTACTCTACCATATAATGGAGTACCATATAATGATATAATATGTATAATATATATTATATATATATATAAAATATATAATATGCCATATAATGGTATAATAGAGTACCATATAATGATAGAGTAGCATAGGCATTAAAAGTGAATGTGGCTCTCTGACAGAAGGCAAAGCCCTCCCTCACCCCCTTTTTAAGACCAATGCCTCTGACAATGACATTAGTTTTACTGTGGTCCTTAAGGCTAAAAGGAGAGGCACATGTGACTCTTTGGCTCTTCAATTAAGATGAACTTTATTGCAAAATGCTTGTTCTTTTGCTGTCCTGCCAGCTGGGTGGCTTCAGGAGCTTGAATAATACATGTGCAGCATTGTACAGTAATTGTTCCCCATCCTCGAAAATGCACAGGTTATGAATTCATAGGTTGGTTGTGCAGCTGATGGTGGCTTTGAGCTTCTCCATAGTCAGAAAAGGACTGAACCCTCTGTATACAGCTTCAGTGAACCCGGATTTTATACTTATCCTTAGCCTGAGCTGGCAAAACAACGCATCAACCTCAAGGCTACTACAAAGGGTGCATCAGGCTGGCAGGGTCTGAAGCCCAGATTCATCCTGGCTATCCTTAAATAAAGGGGAAACTAACAGGGGTGCCTGATTTCAAGAGCATCACCTAAACCATGACACCTCCAGCCAGTGCAAGTGAGAGCAAGTGATGAGAATGGGATGAATCACTTTGCAGGACTAGTTTATCTATGTTGGGAGAAGAAATATAGGGATCTTAGGGTGACCAGGCAGTAATGCAAAGTACAGGTAATGCACTGAGTTGACAGGCGCCCAGGTCTGTGTGTCTGAAAGTGTTCAGGTCCTGCCAGCAGGGACTACAGAGCTAGTGAAGTGTCAGAGTAGCTGCTATTGTATTGCTAGGACTGCTTAGACCTGGGAAGCGGGAAGGGAAGGGGGAAAACAGTGAGGTGAAGGCAGAGGAGCAATTTGGGATAATGACAGTGAGTAAAGCAAGGAGAAAACACAGAAAAATCTAGAACAAAGAAGCTGAAAAGGTCACAACACTGAGCTCAGGGCTCTTCATAATGGTGTGCCTATCTTCAAACCTGCTCTGAGCAGTGTCTGTGCCTCTCTCAGCAGATTGCATTGGTGTTCAGTTCCTCACCACTGAGTGGCTCTAATGAATGCTCCTCTGTAGCCTCCTAAACACCTCCCATGGCTTGTGCAGGCTACGCTAGTGTATTTGTAAAAGTTTGCTTAGCAATTAATAGATCTGCCTTCACTTCAAACTGCACCAGTGGCACGATGCTTCAGGACCCCCTGTATCCTATCCAAATTCCAGGTGGCAAGCCAGATTTAACTGCACACAAAAGCAATGTTGTTTTCTGGGGTTTAGGGCACTGCCTTTACATTCAGCTGGAGGAGTTTTGCAGCAATCTACAGCACATTGCCCTGATGTGAACCCAGAGGAACAGAGCTGTTTTCTTCACAGGTACGTTTGTCCCTGTGCGTCACATCACATCGTGGGCGCAGGCATCAGCTTCAGCGCTGAGGATTTACAATTTACAATCAAATTTACATTTGATTGCTCTGCTTTTAAAAGAATGTCATTCGCAGAGAGAATTTCAGTGCCTCGGGGCACAAGGGAAGGGTTGGTTTGGTTGTTTTGAATGGAGCCCTGGTTCTTTGTGTGTCAGGGTATTCTGCTTCAGTTTCCCATTTGTGGGCTCTTTGCCCCCATGCTGGTGTCTTCCAGCAGATCAGACCTCTCTGGTAGTGGAGTAATAGTAGAATGGATTGTCATAGAATCATAGAACCAACCAGGTTGGAAAAGCCCTTCAAGCTCATCCAGTCCAGCCGTTCCTCAGCACTGCCAAGGCCACCACTAACCCATGGCACTGAGGCCTCGTCTCCACGCTGTGTGAACGCTTCCAGGGTTGGTGATCCCACCACTTTTTAGTGCCATCTTTCAGAGGGTTTGCAACTTGACTGAGTATTTCTCTCTCTAAAGCATTAGTTATGCCTGCAGTGAGGTCCTGAGGACCTGGCAGCTATTCATGGTGCAAAACCTGAACATGGAACTCTCATTCTAACCATGTGAACACTACTGCTCCGTGGGGGATGCCTTTAGGATGGATATTGCAACTGAAGGAGTAAGTTTTGCATGGAGGGACCAATCTCTGCTCCCTCTGAGCACCAGGGATGAACAAGTCCTGAGAGGGAACAGCACTGGAGGACCCACATCTCTTCTGCTCTTGGCTGCTTGATGGCCCTCAGGGGTTACAAACCACCTCTGGAGTGTGGTTTGGAGCAGCCTCAGGTCACGTATTGAGTGAGGGGCTATGGGAATCTCCTCTGCAGTTCTCCCACTTCTCTGGTGCTCAGGTCTGAATCTCAGAGTTCTGTGGCTTTGAGGAAGCTGTCGCCCATGTCCGACTACATAAATCCACAAGGTTCCTGCATTTAGGAAGGCTGCTGGTCAGTATCTGTGATGGGAGGTGGTTGCTTCAGAGTGAGGATTTGCTTATGCAGCGCTGCTGAGGAAAAACTTAATCTGAATTAACTGTGTGAATTGAACGTGGATTAATGGTGTCACATAAATGGATGGATTCCTTCAATTCTTCTCTTCAGAATTAAAATGGTCCTAATTTGTTTCAGCATAATTATGAAAGATGTTACATGGGCCTTTAATGAGATATAATTTACTGACCACAAAAGTTAATCTGGGTTAGTTTTCTTGTGCCTCCCAGCAGGGGTGAGATTAGGATACAGGCCTGATTTTGCTTTTAGTAGGAAACTTGTATTGTCTTTACTGGGGATTTTAGTAACTGATTCTGATAATGTAGGAAGCTGGTTTTATTATGATTATATTACTTTTAATCTTAGGATATAAAAGCAGTTAATTAATCCTCCCCATATCCCTGTGAGGCTGGTAAAGGCGTTGTAACAATCGCTTCATTCCTTGCTGTGCTATGTCTGCTTGTAGTGTGGAATACAGCGAAGCAGGGCTACAAGATATGGGAGGGAAGATGAATATCAGATCTTATTGAGTGCACGGGAGGAATTAAGCAAGGAAAAGAATGTTACTACCCAGCTTAGAGTTTGGTCAAACCACCATGAGGCACGCACCAGAAAGTATCAGGGGAGCTTTGGAGATCAGGGCATCTGCTTTATGTCTAATCAGGTCTACAGCACGTATAATGGTACCACACACAGTGCAGTGTGCTGGGGGGTGGCTTAGTAGCAGGGTGTGAATATCAGGGATTGAGAATAATTTATCTGCTTTCTTTCTATGTGGCAATGGGATTTCTCCAGTTAAGTTGCATTTCTTCCCCAAAAAAATACATGAAAAGAGACATTAAGAAGAAAACCTCTCTGAGATGATGACTGCTCTCTGAAGGCTGACTGCCCACTTCCAGAGGCTGCTCCATCACTGCTGCAGCACCAAGCGGTATTCCTCACCATCCCTTCTCCTTACAGGCAGCCTCTTTCTGTTCCCCAGCGGACGGTGTATTTTCTACTCGATGCGAAGTCTCATGTTTGCCTTACTTGTTTAAATGAGAGCAAGCGTGGCGCTTTTGTTCTGCTCCTTTTGCAGTGCCTTTTTGCTGATCTTCCCTGCATGTATCTGAAAGGTCAGGAAAACAAATCAATACAGAAAAGGACCTCCTGCCCCTTTTAACCTAACATGTAGGAGGGAGGGAAAGGAAATCGCCAATTACATGAAAGGGAACTTTAAATATGCTTGAAAAAAGCACAGTGGGAGCGAGGGTTTGGAAGGAGAGGTGTCGACAAGACCAGTCTCTGCAGTTCACAGGGTGCCTTGAGGAACATATGGTCTTCTCCTCCATGACGGCATTTATGGGCAGATCCATAGGGCTGAAAAGCATCTCAGGAAAGACGCTGTAACAGGGAATGTCCCTCTCATTTCAGCATCACTGACTGTGAAGGTGTCTGCAAGAGAGACCTTGGTACATTGGGAGCTGGAAGGAGACTCGCCACATGATTTGATGGCTAGCAAATGCTGACCACTATCTTCTACTGGCTTCAGTGGGTTTGCTTCAGTACTTTCTGGCTACCACTGTCTTATTTCCACTCCTCCAGGCAACCAGCTTCTGCAGATAACCACCACAGCATCAGGAAGTGAGAGAGATGCTTCCTATCTGCAGAGCAACTGGACCCCTGCTGCACCATCACTGGAGCAGTGAGGCCTGTAATTGAGTGTTGGTCCACCCTCAAGCCTGAATACTGCAGCCAAGTGTACTAATAAAGGCCTCTGTTCCCAACATGTAGCCTCAAGCATTCAGCTGAGAGTCCTCCATTAGGAGAACATTCCTAGGAGCTTCCTTGGCAGTTGTTAGAGAGAAGATAGCTCTCCCTTTCCTTTCCAGTGATGAAAACTTCTAGATTGCTCATATAGGGTCATATAGGCTCTTGATGCAAGTGTATTATGTTAGATGCTAAAAATTCAGACCTTACTGTCTTAAATGATTTTAGTCTTTACACATCTGCCTTTGAATTTAGCCTTGATTGATCCATCATGAGGTGCAAGCCTCTTGAACACTGTGCAAGGTGAGCCTGCAGAACTGTGGCTCTGATACCTCTGGTGTTTTGATTTAGGGCTTTAGCTTAAGGCACCAACAGAATATCCTGTTTGCATGTGTGTGTGCGTAACACATTGTACTTTTTCTGCCCACAAACTCACAATTAGAGCAGGCTGCCAATGCCTGTAGGTTTGGGTTCAGGAAACATATGTTCCTGTATCTTGCAGTGACCTCAGATCTCTAAGAGAGATGAACCACAAATATGAATCCTAATATGTAAAGCCCTAATAAGTAAACCCCAGCCATCTTCTTCTGTGGAATCCTTGCAATAGTGAGACTGTGAGGCACCAGCATGCCTTTGGGTTAAATGGCTCCTTCATGGAAGAGAAATTGCAAAGCTCTGCCTATCATCTTACTGGAGAGTATGGAAAAGGCCTTTCATGGGTGAATGGTCTTTTAAATCCCTAAAACCACCAAAGGTTTCTGAAACACACCTAGTCATTGCTGGGACACTTGTTCATACATAGCCATGTGTTTGCTTACACAAGAGAGGTAAACTAAGTCCTTTTAGGAGCCCTCTTTCCTTACCAGACTGTTGGGGTACAGATATGACAGGGCCTAGATTTGAGTCATCCATGGTTTGAAGTTTAGTTTTGCAAAACACAAATCTTCCACTTGAACTTCCCAAAGAGCATCTTCCAATGTTACCTCATGTCAGATTTCCCCTTGTGCTGGCAGGGGTGAGTGCAGCCAAGATGCCCCATGGGGATGTCTATAACCATGCGACTACCATCGTGCTGGGTGATCTAGTGCTTCAGTTCTACATCAAGCAGTGCATGGAGGCAAAGGGTGCAGCTCCATCAGCTCTGCTGCTAAATTGTCACTTGTGGCTAAGCTAAAATCCTTGAAAAACACTAAAATCCCAAAAGGTAATGCAGGACAGCACTTCTCTAGTATGTGAGCAACGTTGGGTACTCACTCTGCATTAGTTGTAGTGGTAGTAATAGCAGTAACAATAATACTGCACTGCAAACCCAATTGGTGTCCTTCAGTCTGGGTTAGAACTACAACAAGGGACATCTAGTTTTGTGGAGTTGGGTTTCTGAGAGCTCTTTGTAAGTCTTCCTGAGGGAGTACCTCGAATCCCTGAGAGGAGAAATTGCCTTTCCTTGTTCTGATGCAACCCCTCTGAGTATTCCAAGACCTCCCCAGAACTAGCCCTTGGCATATCTTCTGGATGGTGAAGAGTTGGTCAAAGGTAGTGAGGGGTGGAGGAGCCTCTGCAGTAGACAGGTGATTCAGTCCCAACACTGAGTTGCTGTGAGTTGTAGGGGTTTATTCCTCTGGAAGGGCCAGAGCTTGGCAGCGGAGAGGCTGCATCCCTCCAAATTACACCCCGGCTGCCTCTGCAATCATTACTTCTATAATCGGTGTCGCATCATGGCCTGATGCTAATTTTTCCTCCTTATTTTATTATGTAGGCCCCTTTCTGTCTGCAGGCAAGTTGGGCAGTGAGCTTTCCAGTGATGACAGTATTTACTGAAGGAAGCAGAGCTGTCACTTTGGACACACATGGGAAGACTGCAGGAAAAAGGAGGTGAGTCTCAGCATCTGCCTCAGGTTCACTCAGGGTTTCCTGAGCCTACCAAAGTCTCAATGGTCTGAGTGGGTCACTGGGACTCTGAAGAAAGCTGCCATGAAGAAATCTGAAAGGGATTAAACCAGTATGTGCATGGTGACCCACCAGTGCTAAGGGCTGGCTAACTCCAGAAACTGAGGCATGCGAAGGAAGTGCTAGTGGGATTAAATATGGGTTTACAAACTCCATCCAGCTTCGACAGGATCAGCCCCAGGAGTGCTCACTCAGTGGCCATCTCTCAGAAGGATCAGGAGCTGGATACACATGGAGGGATTTGAAGTATCAGGGATGCTGCTCTGGGTTCTCCAGCAGAGAGAACACACTGCTGCTATGGGTCCATACGTAACTCACAGTTGGAAGAAAGCCCAGCAGTTTTGCTGGTCAATAATTTTTCAGGGCTAGGAGAAAAGCTTGAGTTGGGCTTAGAGATTGTGCTTTCTATCTATGACCTGATTTGCTCTGACTGTATATGAACAACAAAACGTGTTCAGTGTCACTACTGATAGCCTACTTCCTTGAGGGAAAGAGTGTCACTCTCAGGCAAACTGTCCATGCAACCTTTAAGGAAGAAAAAGGAAAAGGTGGTTTGTAAATTAAACCCCTTTGGATGCCTGGTTATTAACAGCTTCCCTTGATTTTGGTATCCCACTTCTTGAAACTCGCACACATACTTTGGAATAATAGTAGTGATTTTAAAATACCCCCTAGCATCTTTATTGACAATGCAAATTCCCTGATCTCAGTCAAGTCCATGCTTTGGCAGTTGCTTTTCATTCATGCTGGCAAATGCAGGAGCAGAATGGGGTCCTGTAATTAAAATCCCAGCAAGGCATTCCTTGCCCTCCTCAACTTAAGGGAAGGCTGGAAACACTGCATCCAGTAACCCTTGTTAGCCTCAGAAGTTGACGGTGTGGAGTGTGAAACCTTTAACCTGTGGCACCAAGGACTGAATGTGACTCTTGATGCAGCTCTGGATTATGTCGTGTTCTGTCTGAGACCTTTGTAGTACAATAAATTGGGCAAGATATTGGAAGAATAGATTCTGAAGGAAATGGGATCACCTCACCCTAATCTTGAAACTTGAGTTGAGACATAAAAAGTAGAGCAATCAATTCCTACACGCTGCAGAATAACCTAACCTCTTTCCTGTAGTACATAGAAAAGAAACGAAGGCAGCTCCCAAGGACACCACTTTTTGCCTAAACTTTACCAATCACTGGAAAAAAAGAGGTACAGTGAATTGATAAATGCAAAGCAAAATTCTCTGGATGGGAGGAAAGAACTGGAGTTAATGACATCATTTTCCAGCCCCTAGATGTACTCAGCCTGGTGTTTCCAGAACACTTGGGTTATGGAATGTCAGCGATCAAGTAATATCATTGCACAGGCATGGCCTGACAGGCCTCTTATCACACACAAGCTGTGTGTTGTCAACATGAACTTGCTTATCATGTGTCTCACAATAGATGCTGGCGCAGGGGTGCTGGTTTTTCTCTCCTTAACAGTAAGCAATATGAATCCCACAGAGGACCTCGCATGAACCTTACGTGTCAGTCAAAGCTGGTTTTGTGTGGAGTAGCTGCTACTTGTTTTGTTTGACTCGTTTGGGCTTTGGGGTTTAATTCTGATTCATATTCTTCTTCATGACTTGCAGAAGTTGCCTAGAAACCATCTCGTGTCAGCTCACTCAGCCAGGACACACGCTCCCATGTGCAGGCAGAGAGATAAGCTTAACTTCTGAGGTTTTAAATGAAATGCAATTACCATCCCCCTTCCTTCTCCCATGGATGTGATGGATGAGAACCAGGAAACATCAAAACAAACATCATTGAGTCAGAAAAGTCTGGCGTGGGTGTTGCATAGGGCTGTGTGGATGGAGAAGGAGCTCTCGAGGTGGTGGCAGGGCTGCATTTGCCCCCATTACAAGATCCAGCAGGCTTCTGGTGGACCCTCCTCTGCTCCTGGTAATACAGAGCAGCCACAGACTTAGTTTGCCTGAGCTTTTTGCCTCCCTGCTTGTGAAAATAACAGTTATTTCCTTCACCATGCATCCTGTCCAGAATCTCCCCTTGGCTCTCCCTGTCTCCTGTGGTGGTTGTGATGAGAAGTGGTTAGAGAAGAGCAGACTGGGAGGGGATCCCATCAATGCAGATCAGTATCTGAAAGGCGGGTGCCAGCAGGATGGTGCCAGATTCTTTCCAGTGGTGCTCAGCAACAGGACGAGGAGCAGCGGCCATAAACTAACACACAACAAGTCTCACCTCAGCATGAGGAAGAACTTCGTTACACTGAGGGTGTCAGAGCACTGAACAGGCTGCACAGGGGGGTTGTGGAGTCTCCCTCTCTGGAGCCATCCCAAACCCTCCTGGATGTGTTCCTGTGTGACCTGCTCTGGGTGGCCCTGCCTTGGCAGGGGGTTGGACTGGGTCATCTCCAGAAAGCCCTTACAACCATAATGGTGCTTCTTGTGTTCTTCCAGGACAAAATCACTTTACATGTGATAAGTCCAGAGAAGCTTGTAGCACTGAACACAGACCTGATGGTGGAAACATCCTGCGCCAGTAGAGCTTGGAAAATGAAGGCTTTGGCTGAAGAATTTGGGTTTTGAATCAAACCCCCAAAAGTTTATGAGGCTCTCTGGGAAAATGCAAAACTGATTTTGGCTTGACCTGTAACACTTTGTTTGGGAAATATTTATTTTTAGGGTGCCTGGCTCTTTTGCTTGTAACTTGGGATGCTTTTGAAATGAGAAACGCCATCTCAGAATGAAGTGTTGAGAGGAATTAAACACTCCTTAAGTTGAAAATTAATGTTTCAACACTGAAAAAAAATCAAAAATTGCTCCCTTTATGGGACTTGAAACAATTCAATTTGGGTTGAATTTCCCAGTGCTTCTGCTCTCCCCAAATCTGCACTTTCTGGTGAGGTTTGCTATGCCTGGGCCTTTTTTCATGTGTATGCAGAGAATAGGTAAAGGTTTTAAGGACAAACATGAACACCTGCACAGCAGGAGGACCTGGGGGAGGCAGGGGAGAGCCCTTCAGTCACCATTCAAGCAGTGGAGGCAGGAGCATCCAAGCTGACATCTGGACAGCGTGGTCCAATGCTGTTCAAAGTACCAACCTGGTGTAAATGGCTATCGACCAACTGACCTTCATGTTTTAAACCAGCCTCTCTGCTTGCCAGGCAGGACTCTGAATCTATTAGAATGGTAGGTAAAGATCCATTTAGAGATGCTGGTTGAGGTGGTGTGGCTGAGGATTTCTGAAAGCCTTGGGAGTGGTTTGGAGTAGGAAGAGCGAGTGCCTGGGCATAGCATGGATTGTCTATAGGAGCTCTATTTTCCTGAGCACTTCAGGAGGTGCTGGGGTGAGAAGGAGGGGGACTAAGACAGCTTTAACCATTAGGACTCAGTGTTTATCTGTGATGCTCAGAAACCATAGGTAGGTTGTGATCACTGCCAAGTATTAATGTTTACTCAGTTCCCCATGTGCACTCAAAATGCAAAGGGCTGGCTCCCACCAGCTTCATGGGCAGCTCTTCATGAGGATGGCAGAGAAAGTCTTTCTCAATGGATGCCCTAGGGAACATGCTGTATTGTTTATCAAACTCTGGGTGAGTCTGAAGAAATGGAAGGGATCCTTTATTTATACCTTCCTCTCCCCCAAAGAGAGATAAGAGCTATTTAAGTACATGGCTGACTCATGAGGCCCCTGAGTCTATATTTGCAACGGATTGTTCCCACCTTTCACAGAGTGGCACATGAGCTCTGAAAGACACATGGGATTTACTGGCATGGTAGGGGTCAGGCAGCAGGACAGCGCTGTTTGGAAGAGGGATGCTAAATCTGCTTACAGATTTGAATGCACCCATTGGTCTTGGCAATGCAAACCATCCTGTGAGTCTTGAGCACTGGCCTATTGCTATAAAGAAAACTAATTTCCTGGCAATTAGAGCACATCACAGGCTTTAATCTGAAATCATGCAGAATATTGTTGTTCTGATGATCTAACAGACTGAAGGAGACATCTAATTGCAGGAGCAATGGTACTGCTATAAGCATATGTTAACTGAATAAATGCTCAGTTCCTCTGACCTCAAGAAATTCAAAGTCCTTTAAGATGGAGTGTTTATTTCAGTAATTCAAGGATAAGAAGCGTACTGGGGGACATTTAAAAGAAAGCTTTGTGTGTTACTTCAAGGAAGATACAGGTTAAATCTGCCAAAAGCCCCTAAATTTGCCCTGCGAAGGAGATGTAAATCTGTAAGCAAAAAAATCTGATCTGAAGTAGCAGTAAAAGCCTTCTTGTATGGTGCTGTGGCACCAGCATAACTGTATGGTAACGTCTCTGCAAGTTACAGCCAGCAAAATAGGGGGGATCTTGCTAGTTTAGGGCTTAGGCAACATTTGAAAGGGATGTAATGTGGTTTTGAGCACAAGCAGCAATGCTGTAGGCATCTCTTTAGCCTCAAGTTCATGCAATGAGTTGCAAATCTTCATTTCGCCTGCACAGCCAGTTAGTCTGGAAGGCTTGCTTCAGACAGTGAATTTAACAGCAAAGCAGGGCAATGTCAAGAAGGGTACAACAAGCTTCAAGCCATTTTGAGTTACCTGAAAGTTCCTGTTGTATTGGTGGCAGTCCCAAGCACACCCTGTCTAACTCAAGCTAGATAAAAGCAAGGTGTTGAGTTTAGTTGTCTTTAGAGCTGTCCTAAGGTAAGTCAGAAGGGATGAACTGCCTCATGGAAATGTCATGTTCTCCCTCTGTTACTCCTAGAGCAGTTAGGCAGCTAATTTAGGCTTGGTGTATGTAAAGCTAATAAACCACAAGACAAAGTGCCCATCGGTTGCCACCAGTGCTCTGCCCATAGGCCATGGCATGCTACCATCCAGTGTTGCTGGTAGCTGGTGCACAGACTATCAGGCAGATGTGGAAATACCTGATCTGCTGAGTGGGCCTTACCAATGGTCTATGTAATCTTACATAGACTATGAAAACTGACATAAATCAGTACCAGCTTGGCTTGCTTCAAAGCTAATGTCTTCATTGGGCACTCAAGTTCCAGTTTTAATGACACAGGAATGTTGAACGGAGGACTGAAAGAAACGCTAAGCATGCTAGAGACCCAGTCTTTCTTTGTAACACAAAGCATTTGATAGATATTGTTGTAAAACTTCTGCGAATTCACTTCATACTCAAAGTGTTGCATGTTTTTAGAAGTGTGAATGCATTAAGCATGGGTAAAGAGTTTGAGTTCTGCATTGCAGCTGAAGGAAGGAGCTTCCCTACTACAAATAGCTGTCCCTTAAGGCTGTTTTCTGTGTGTTCTTTGGTTTCCTTCCAGTTATGCCCTATCTGTCTGTGGTTATCCAGGCTGTATTAGTGCCTCCTTTAGAAGTTAATCAAGTTTTCAAGGCAGAGTTGAGCCCTTGCTGAACTGGTTTTCCTGGAGAAGAACCATTAAACAGAAGAGCCACAAAACTAAGATGGGAGGCTAATTGCAGTCATCAAAACTTGTTACTCTCTGCTTACGTGGAAGTGGAGGAAAAGTCATTGTATTCCATTAGCGTAATTAAACAAGTGCCATTTTGGCTTTATAGTATATCTGTGTACCCAAACCAGGCCTCTGCTACTGAATCTTTGGTTTCCAGGGCTGTTTGTTAGGTTGTGCTGCCATAGTTTCTGAATAACTAGTCCACTAATGAAGTTCTAAATAACATTAACCAGCCAATTAAGATCTTTGGTTTAAACTCACATGTGACTTGTTCTGTGTTTGCAGCTTCCTCTACAGCAATAGTTAAGAGCTGTCATCAAAGTGGTAAATGCTCCATCCCTGGCAATGTTCAAGCCCAGGTTGGACAGAGCCTTGGGCCACACAGCCTAGTGTGAGGTGTCCCTGCCCATGGCAGGGGGTTGGAACTGGATGATCTTAAGGTCCTCTCCAACCCAAACTGTTCTATGATTCTATGGTTCTCCTGTTTTGTTCACATGGAGCACTCTGGTTACTAACAAAAGATGAAGTTCACAGAGAGACCACAGTGCAAAATGCAAGTGCTAATAAATAAATATCAAGGCCAAATGCTCAGGACATTGGGTGCAATCTCCACCGAAGTCAAATGCTGCTCAGGCTCCATTCTTGCGCATGTCTGCCTGCAGGAACGCTCGTATCCAGCTTTAGTGGCCATAAATTGCACAGTCCAATGTGAATGCAATAAACATCCAGGAAGGTGCTTCACGAAGCTCTGACTAAACACATCCTCCCACACTGTGCTGTTTCAGCAGCTGTCTCCTATGTCTCCCAAGCCCACAAAAGCACCTGAGTAAGGTGTCTGTCTGCTTGGACTTGGCAACTTAGCCATAAATCCCTAGCTGGCATTCCTCTGCTGAAAGCCATCAAGGGGTTTGCTGAAGGAAAAATTATCCCTAGCTTCATCCTTGCCTTCTGTCTAGACGTATCCTCCTTCCCTGGCATGCTGTGGAAGCAGGAGAGATGCTGGGGTGTTCACTGATGCTGCTTCTGGGAATCATGGTAAATAGAACATGTCTGAGAGCTGAAACTCAGCTTACAGTGCACAAGAGCAGAACAGCACCTGCAGCTTTGGAAGCTGGGCTGACAGATAAATGAATTCTAACATATGCTGTTTCAGGTTGTTACCAGCCTCCTCATTACTGGAGATGGTTTAGGGAGTGAATAAAATGCAGGTGGCCCTTTTCTAACACACAGTGGGTCAGAGACGCTGTTGGGGTAAGGTGGGGTGGGTAGATTGTAGCTACAGCAACTGGGAGCAGAGGAGGAGATAGCAAATACACAGCCATGGACTGCAATAAGTGAGGTCTGCACTTAGATGAAACATATTCCTTAGCAATATCAAGGCTGCTGTTGTGGACTCTAAATGGGATCCTGTGATGAGCCCCATCTTTGATGGTATTGGATGAACATCACTGCTCATTCCAGCTTATTATGTGTCCTGCAGTACCTGTCATGCCTCTCTGCCATCTACTACAAATAATGACTCTGGCAATTATGAAGGCTTTGTGTGCCTGCAGATCAGAAACAGTATCTCGCAAGGGGCAGGCTTTCTGCATCTCAGCCCTGCAAATTCTTCCCTCACGCAGTGATTTGGGCCCTTTTTGTCTCCCCTTTCCTCTGCACCCACTAGTCTGTGAACAGCGGAAGCTTTACAGATGAGAACCCCCCCTGAAAGGCAGCTTCGCCTCCTGTTTTTCCCATTTTAATGCCTGACCCTCCTCCTTCTCTTTGGAACCGGGACAGGATTTGGTATCAAGCACCCAAGTTCTGCTTCACTCAGGGGCTGATCAAAAGTCTGCTAAAACCAGTGGAAAAATTCCAACGGGTTTGCTGTTGGCTAGATTATTCCCAGCTCCCATCTGGCTACGTCCCTTTGACTGTACGGACATGCAGGGCATCTGTGGGAGCTCAGGGAGGGGGGATTTTTGGCAAAGCCTCTCACAAAAGGGAGCCTTGTCTCCCTGTGAGAAACGTGAGGCTCCGGGGTTTTCCACTTGGTCCAAATCTGCCATTCCATCTGCTTTCTCATGCTCCTAGCACACCACCAGCCAGGCACAGGGCTTAGTGTCAGGCAGATGAGAGTGTGTTTTTTCTTGCCATCCCTTTTTTCCTCTCATTTTAGGTTTGCTCCCTGATGTCCCCCCACCTCCTCGCCTCAGGCTGCCATCCCAGCGCATTGGTGACCCACTGCTCCATCTCCAGTGCATCCTCCCTCTCTGCTGATACCTAAGGTGGGTGTTAGGTTCTGCTCCTTAACGCGGTTGTGAAATCCAAAGCAGGCCTTGCTTTGCTGCCCTGTCCACGTGCACCTTCCACCATCCCTGCGGTGCGTTGAGTGCATCTTCACAAAGCCATCTTCAAACCACAGATGGAGGCAGAACGATGGGGGTATGTGGGGAGGGTCTGCTTGGGAAGGAAGCGTTGGAGGGAGCGCTTGACATCTGATGCACGTGGCTTCGGCATCGGAACTTTGGTTTGAGAAAATCATGGAAATAATCGTGGCACTTTTGATCTTCCAAGTGCTCTTCCCTCGCTAACTGATGCGTGCAATGTTAGGCTTTACAAACTGGTCATGCTCTGAAGGTACATTTGGTAGCAAAGACCAAGGGTCAAGCTTTCTACTACTGTAATGCCTTTGAAACATCAGTGCCAATTTCATGGTGTGAAAATTAAGGACCAAAGTCTGTTGAAGGGTACAGCATCTTGTTTAGTCAATGGAATTGCATGCCTGTTAATAAAAGCAGAATCAGACCCTAATTAATTTCAGGCTTGCCACATGTATTCTTCCATTTTAATACACATGATTTCTGGCAACATGAACACGCTCATGTGAAGAGATTTGAGCTTTGAAATATATGAATTGGATATTGATCCTAAATATGAGACTTAATACCCCAACATTTCTCATATTGGCTCCTGTGGGAACCTTTGACAGAGGAAGGAGAATGACCCCAAGGTACCCAGCCTGTTTCTGCTGTACAATATCATGTGCACACATCCCAACATACACACAGGTCAGCTGTAGCTTTGGGGATGCCCTGGGGTACCCAGGAATGAGCCTGTGACATTGAATCCTTGGTTCCTCCATGCAGTCAGGGGTCTATCGAGAGCAAGTTGCACCAGCTTTGCTGTTGATGTCTGGATGATGTGGCCATGGCTCCACTCGTTCCAGCCAGGATTATGGGAGGAAGGATCCCAGCCTGAGCACGCCATGGAAGGGATGCCCAGGCTTTCTCCAGGAGCAAGACTGGAGCCACAGCCTTTCAAGGTAAATATGGAGCAATCTAATTTTAAAGGTATTACTCAGTATTGAATAATTCAGCTCTGTAAAGTGCAAGGTCTCTGTCTGGTACCAGAGACAGAGCTAGGTAAAAGCTGGCCCATGGCAAAGAGAGCCTAGATCTGCTACGTTAAAGAGCTGCAGGCACTGATTCCCAGTTCTCCTGGGCGAGAGGCAGATCAGCGTTGTGTTTGTGTTTTCAAGATCAAGTATCTGAAATCATAAATGTCAATAGAATTATGGAGTACATTGAAAGCTTCCAAGTTATTTAAAATTAAATAACAACCCTGTCACGCAGCCAAGCTCAGATCCCTTCAACCCTTGCAGGAGGCAAAGGAGGCTTTCAATTTCTTTGTTCAATCACTTCATTAAATTCCAATTCCTCTTAAAAGCTTGGCAGTCCTTATCCTCTCCCACTTACTTCTGATACAAATCCCCTTTGTCTGGGCTCGGGTTTCTCATGCTTTCTGTGCTTACCCACCTTTCTATATGCCAAAGTCTCACTGAGCCTCAAGGTAGTGCCCCTAAGTGAGGATGCCTAATGGTATTATTGCAAGCATTTTCCTTGTCCTGTGTAGCCACTGCATTGAGCTGGGATGTGTCTGTGTGCGACCAGGAGAAACGCTGCTCTGGCTTTTTATGGGATTTGGGATGGGAAGCATGCTGCATGTTGTTAGCTAGCAATGCCTTTGCAGGAGATAAAAGTGTTTTGGCCAGCCCTTGTCCCCAGCAAGGTGCCCTGCTTGGTGTGGCAGTAAGATGAAATGAGAGGCAGGGTGGTCGTGCTGGTGGGGTTACATGGTGAAGGTGAATCTTCTGACCTCAGGATTGTCATTATTGTGCAACAGAAAAAGCAGGGATGAGCTGAGAATTGGCCTGTAAAATCCCAATACTGCTACCTGGTGACAGTTGCTGCCACCCTCTAATGTGGTTTTAGGCTGTGGCAAGGGTCTCTGGGCTCTCCAACTTCAGGATGTAGCTCTAGATGATCACAGTGTGCCTTTTTACCTGTTCTTTTCCCACTGAGGACAGGCATGGTATTAGTGTATTCTGTGCTTTGAGGGGCTGAGTGGAGACCTCAGAGCAGCTTCCAGTGTCTGAAGGGGGCTACAAGGATGCTGGAGAGGGACTCTTCATCAGGGACTG
>WYDI02007837.1:0-61355 GCA_009867235.2 Psittacus erithacus | reverse complement strand
CCCCCCCCCCCCCCCCGGGCCCCCCCCCCCCCCGCGCGCCCCCCGGCCAGCCCCCACACGCCCCGGCCCGCCCCCGCCCCCCCCACCGGACCAGGCCCCGCCCCCTCAGACAAGCCCCGCCCCGCCGCGCTCCGGGCCCCAGGAAAGCCCGGCGCCGCGTCGAGCTTTCCCCCGCCCCGCTGCGGCGGAGGCACCGCCCCCCGCGGGAAGCTCCGCCCCGCCCGGGGGAGAACGCCGGGGACAGTGGGTTTCCCTTCCGGAGTACCCGCCGTTCCCCCCGCTCGGCGGGTTTGCTTCCGGCTCCGTCCGGGGGGCCCGTCCGTGGCGCCGCTGCTGAGGGGAGCGCCGGGGCTCATGGGGCCGCGGCTGTGAGGCGCCCCCGGCCCGGGCCCGCTGTCGGAGCCGGGCGGAGGCCGGAGCCGGGAGCCGCCAGAGCCGGAGGAGATGGACAAACTGACCATCATCTCAGGATGCCTCTTCCTGGCCGCCGACATCTTCGCCATCGCCAGCCTGGCGAACCCAGACTGGATCAACACCGGCGAGTCCGCGGGTGAGCGTGGCAGGAAGCGGGGACCCGCTCGGGGGGCTGCAGGTGGCCGGGAAGGGCCCCGCCGGCACCCGGGGTGTTGTGGTCGGGCGGGGTGCGGAGCCTGAAGCGGCAGCGGGGACCGGGGAGGCTCCTTGTGAGGGGCAACTCCTCAGGTGCGGCCGCAGGGCCTGGCGCTGCCGCGGTGGGGCCGGCGTGATGGAAGGCTAAGGTGCTGGAGCTGGTGGGGCTCCTGGCTCCGTCCTTAGGGCATGCTCCTCCCGGTGTGGCCATGGGCAAGGCCATGGGTCAGAGCTGGCGGGATCCTCCTGCCCGGTCAGAGCCACCGGTGCCCTGCGCTGCGTCCCGGCTGCTATTCCCGAAGCCGTGTCTCCCAAGAGGTCCTGCACATGCCCCTGAAGCCTCTCTGCTGTCTCTACAGCCGGAGGTCCAGGGCAGCATTCCCGCCTGCGCCTCGGAGGTTCAGTCACCTTGGACTGGGAATGTGGATCAGTGTCTGCACAGTTGTGGCAGGTTGAGTCTTTCGGACTATATTGATGCTCCCTTTGTTGCAGGGAAGATCTTGCTTTCCTTCGTCTTTTTCTTGTTTTTAGCTCTCCCCAGAATATTTCCTGCATGCTGATTGTTATCAGCTTTTAAGCGTAGATCCCATGTGGTTTTTATTTTAGAATGTGGCATTGCTTTCTTCTAAAGAACAAGGATTTGTGTGTCTATCTTTTTACTAATGATGTAATTGTTTGCTTGACCAGTTTATTTCAGCCTGTTGATAAGGACCCATGTGTTCTGATCCAGTGGAGCAGGGAGAGATAATAGGAGGAGGGCTGCCCTTTTATCTCATGTCCCAGAGAACCCCAAATCTCCATGTCAGGAAAAAAAAAGCCATCCTTACTGTGAACGGATGAAACTGTGTTAAACACCTTTTCCCAAACTTACAATTTCCGAACAAACCACAGGTATAGAATAGAGAAAAGTGCTCTTAGGGTAAAGGCTTCTGTCATGCATTCTTGCTGAGGGTTTAAGGAATTTTCTTTGTTTTGTCTTGCATCTTCCATGCCTAATATTCAGGCATGTAAGAGGATCAGACTGGTTCAAATGGAGTAATATTTCCTTTATTCTGATGAAGTAGATTACTGGAAATGTTGGCTGTTAGGGATTGATGACTGTTAGGGATTGATTGATTCCCTCTAACCAAACTGTCCTTATGGTGGTTTGAATTGCTTCTTGTTACCTAGGCTGGAACTTGGCCTTTCATGCATGGTCCAGAGGAGAGAAAGGAGTCCCTTTCCTTCCCAAAGTGCAGCATTCAGGAACTTCCTAGATGACTTCACCATTCCTCCTATGGCTGATGATGATGTTCTTCCTGCCTATGGCTATATAAAATAGTTGGATCTTTCCTCTTACAATTCCACCTAGCAGCAGTGCTGCAGTAGTGAGTTTTTCTTTAGAGGCTTGAAGTCAAATAAAACAATCTTAATTTTAAATATTTAAGTATGATTTTCTGAAGTCCTGCCTCATGTTAAGAGATTCTGAAAGGTTCATGCAATCTGTAAGATGCTGGATTCTTTCTGCCTGTGTTGACATGAAAGAACAAAAATTATTCTGAAGAAGGTGCTGATGGGAAAAAATAAAAGGTCTTCTGGGAACTAAGCAGAGTCCGTTATATTCTTCATCAAAGAAGAACATTTAGTATCTCTTTATAATGCAAAACTTCTTTTCTGAAATATTATATCTACAAACTGTAAATTCTTAGTTACTTGCTGGATAATTACGTAAGATTAATCTGCCATTTTGATTCCTGTACTCCTTTTAGGGGTGCAAATAACAGTTTTAATTAGGCTGGCAAACATGAAATCTGTGTGGATGTTTCTGAAGGACTTCACTAGTCAATGTTTTGACAGACCTAAGCTTTTTTTCTTTGCTATATTTTGAAGCCAAACAAATTGTTGTCTTGGTGAAATCGTAAAGGAGAGCTAGCTGTCATCCTTCCTTAACGACTCTCTTGTAGATTTTTATTGGTATGAGATTTGATGCACTCTATTATAAGATGTCTGGTTGAAAGCAATATAAATGTTTAGTACTTAGTGCAATATAAATGTATATTTCTAGTACTTAGACCCAAAATGAACCTTTTGCCCAGCCTCTAAAGAAAGGAAGTGTGAGGATGCCCATTGAGTCAATGACTTCCTGTGGCAAACACTGTAATATTGAATTATGAGATAAATGCTTTTATGAGTGCCATTCATTACCCAGAGACTGCTGTGGAGAAGTATGGCACAGGAGGACACAGCCTTGATGGTAAACCGTGTCCCAGCTGCTGGAGAGATTCAGGCACTCTCAGCAGGCTAATCTGCTTGGACCACATTCAAGCCATCCAACTTCCATATGTGCCACTAAGAAGTACAGGATTTTTTGAAGCATTCTACTCTCAGCTGGTGAAAGAAACTATTTGATGAAAGAAAATGTTTCTTTACCTCTGGGTTCTTAAGTTCATCTCCTATGGGGATTATTCTCAATTCTTCTTCTACAAGTCAGCCTAGTATGAAAGAGAAAAGGGGAGTAATACTGTTTCTCTGCTTGGCTGCTGTCCTTAGGGTTCTGAAAGACAGCATGGAACACCCTGGTCATCTCAGTACTGCAGCTGTTTGAGAATTGCATAGAGCAGAGGTCTTGGCCAACCTGGGAAGGCAGCACTGCACTGGCTCATTCAGAGCTGTTTACTGCTATTAAGGTTGGGAACCTGGGCCTGGAGGAAAAAAAGAAATCTGTTCTGATTTGAATGCTAAACAACATGTACATCGTACTCCAGAGATAACGATGATTTTCTGCTAAATTGGATAGCAAAACAAATCAGTGGCTTTAATGCTTTTCTGAAAAATCTAGATTGTTTTCAATTTATTTTTTTTTTAAGGAGCTTATGTTCTAGGGAAATCAATACGGGGGAAGGGCTGATCAGCCTCTGAAAGCTTACTCTTAAAGATAAGTTTTACAGTTTGAAAAATGTTGGCTATAAAAATTCCTCTCCAGCATTGTAATTATGAGCAAAAGATTACAGCTGAGATCACTGAAGGTTTCAGATGCTTATCTTTCTTTAGGCCAGAGGAACTACACATCTATGGACGTGGGTCCAAGTCTCTGTTGGGTGCTTTTTCTTTATGCAGTTTTGTAAGAATTGCTCATTAACTTGGCTTCAGGTATTTGATACATCTTTAAGATTATAAAGGAAAGATGAAAATTAAATTGATTTTTTTCTCTCAGATAGTTGTCAGTGAGGTTTCGTTATACCTGTTGTGCAGGTACAGAGGGCAATAACTCCCTCTGTAACCAGAGGCTTCTCAGCGTTCTTGCACTGACATCCTTTCCTTGTCAAACTGATATTTGATGTGAGAAATAAGGACAGAGTTGCCTTTAATTTAAGCCAATGCCTAAGCTCCCACTGCTTTCAGTAGTAGTGAATTTTGCTCCTTTATCTCTCAGGTTCTTTTGTGATGACCTCTAAAAGCTGATAGTTTTGTGTCCGTATGTTCCTTTTTTGTGTGGGAGGGTCTTTAATGATTTTGATATTTTTGTCTTCAATATGGGAGGAGGGGGAATAGAATTTCCTTTAGCTTCAGCTCGCAGTCCTTTTGTAGGGAAAAGGGTGTGAGCAGTAAGCGCAGTTGAAATTAGACATGTTAAAAGCTGTACATGTAGGGGGGTTGGCAATTTGAAATGCTTTTAGGATAGGTCAAATAATTCAAGAGGATAATTTAGTCGAATAAAATCCCCCTTCAGGAAAGCTAAGCTTTCACTTTGTTTATGTGACTTAGTCATCCCTTCCTATGTAGCATGATTGTTCATTTGATTCCAATTTACGGAACAACTTGTACCTTTTTTATAGCAGTCATTAAGCTAATATGGATGTCAGGATTTAAGGCTGCTAAACCCTGATGGGTAACTTCTAAAGCAAGTATTTATCACATCTGCTTATGCTGATACATGCATCAAAATGGGACACACAGTATAATGTTATAGCGAGGCCACTCAGTGTCTGCACACAATGCTGACTTGGGCGATCCTAGTGTTCAGCAGAGCTTCCAATTTCATCTCACATCTGTGACATAAGCATCAAGGTCACTTATGTCAGGAATTACACTTTTAATTTAAACTGCCTTCTGTTCCATGCCATGAAGCAACTATATGATAGTAAATTGTGAATCTACAACATGCCATTCATTTTAAATTGTCTTTTCTTTTTAACAAATGCTGCCTTTCCATATATCTTCCAAAGTATTATATGTAGCTCTTCATTTTGCATACTCAGTTGCATTTTATGTTTGTGAAGTGCGATTCCAGATGCTGTGTTATCTATAGTCGTACAGAAGAGGAGGCTATACCCAACAAGCCATTCCTCCTGAAGCAGTTAACTCCCTCCTCCTGTGAAATAAGTTGTCTAGTACTGAGTGGCAAATTACTGTTGTTCAGTGCTATTCCTCTGTGTGTGATAGTTCTTCCTGAGGAATTTTGCTCCGTGGTTCCAACAGGAGCTGTAGCTTTGATGGCATCAGCTTAATGAAGTATCATAAGGTGATAGGACCAAGCAGTGATTGCTGGTTCCTGCTGAGCTTGAGACCGTATTGCCACAGAAACATTTTTCTGTGCTTGGAGCACTGACTATGCAGGGAATAAACCCTATACCACATGAAGGTACTTGAATGAGCCAGTATTTCTAAGTAGAATTGATAGAATAGAATAAATAAAGCATCAACAACTTAAAAGAGAGTGTAAACCTGAGTTCCAGCTAGCATTATTGCTCTAAATGCAGTCATCTAGTCAAAAAGTAGTCATATGTAAAAATTAGTATGGCATATTGCCACTTACTTCTGCCCTTTAGGGCTTGTGCTGAGAAACTCTTGATGTACAGCGCTCCTCTGTGGACAAATCATGGTATAGAGCTATCTTTGGCTGTCCGGCAAAATAGATAATGTTTAACACTGAGCATCGGAGTTTTAAAATCAGGTTCTGAAACATAATTCTTAGAAGAAGACCTTCCTTGCAGATGCCTACAGGTGTGTGAGCAAGGAGGGAGCGTGGTCCTTTGTGATACATTGCTGATCTGGACCGTAAGGGGATTAGGACCTGTTGTAAGGTGCAGAACCTGCTAACAGTATGTGTGGTTTTGTGTTTTAGAGATGTTGCTAGCGCCTCAAAAACAGCGACACAAAACCCAAGAAAGAACTAGTCAGGACAGACAAAAATGCTAAACCCCATATGATCTGAATACTCTAATGAGAGCAGTCTGTCATAAGTGTGCCTGGACTGGGAGTGTCAGTGCTGTCTCTTAATATTTCCATTCCACTTTGTGACTGTAGATGTCTTTTATGTGGACATAAAATCTGACAAAGCAAAGTGTTTGAATTGTGCTTGGGTTCTGTCATTGACCAGGCCTTAAGGCACAAGAACAATCAATAGTAAAGACATTGTTATGATGAATTAATTTTGTGCCAGCTCAACCACTCAATATTTAAACATATGGAACTATTTTAAGTGTAGGAAGAATCTCATGAGAGAGAACTATGTTGGCCTGGTTATTTCAGCCTGCCCAAGCCAAGATGAGAGAGCAAATTGGTTTTGTCCATAGAGGAACTGATCTTTTACATCTGCTTTTTAACATAGATAAATTAATACTGCTTCTGTTAGGTGCATGTTTTGGTTTTTCTTTTTCTTTAAGGTGTGTGAAGGTGTAAAACTATTAGTTTGCCTCCTACCAAATCCTGTCAAATTCCTCATTCTCTAATTACTGTTAAAGAATTAGAGAAGAAATGTCTGATTATAGAGTACAGATCTGGAAGCCAGTATTTACCTTTCTAATCTAGGATCCGGCACAACTGACTTTGGATGCTGGAAAGTTATTGTGGCAGTACCTCAGTTTCTTCCTCTGTACAGTAGAGGTGGTATCTTCATCACGGAAGCTTCTGTTAGCATTGGCAGCAAAGCTTTAATTTGATTTTTTTTTTTTTAACTTCTGTTTTCTATCACAGTTTACTGAACAGAGAAAAAAATCTAAGAAAAATGGGTGTTTAATTTGTCTTTTCTGACAGGAGGTGTTTTTGCTAAGGTACTTGAGCGTCAGGGATTTGGAATAGCTTTTTTGCTTGAAAGTATTTACTTTACAGCAGTATGCACAGTTACTATAGAACCAAATTATATTCAGTATGAGCAGATACAGATTTGTTTTCTGTCTATCCTGTGCTTTACTCAAGAAGCATGTAGTTGTAAATCTGCTTTATAGATAGTACTAACTGTGGAAAAGGTTGAGACTTCAGCTTTGTGGCTTCAGGAACTGTAGCTGCATTTTGCTGATAGCGATGAGTTTTTAAATCAAATTAGAGCTGATTTTAAGCATGTGTATTGTGTTTGTTTCCACAATATGACACTGAGATTAACAGATGAGTGACTTAAATAAATGAATCCTAAAAGTAAGGATTCTGTAGTATGTACTGCAAAACAAAGATTTAAAACTGTCTGAAATGAAATAAAAAAGGAATCCCAGTAATGACCAAGGCTTATTAAAAACATTTGTATCCTTTAGTTTCCAGCCAGCGCTTACATGTGGGCAGCATTATATAAACTCCCTTTGTACTTTTGCCAAAGCAAAAAAGATCAGTGGGTCAAACTTTTAGGCTTGACCTACTGGGGTTTTTTTGGGGGTGTTTTTTGTTGTTTTGGTTTTTTTTTTTAATAGGTACCTCACAACGGCTCAACTTTTTCCCACTTGTTTTCTTGCTATTCTTAAAACAAAGTAAAGAGAACGAACCTTTCCCGTCTGCTGCAGTAGAGCTGCAAGATGTTGGATTTTCATCTTATGCAGGAGTTTTCCACTTAGTTGTTGAATTCTTTTCCAGCAATGGTTGATACCTGTGTATTTCAGAAGGCAATTGGAACGACTCATGGCAGAGAAGGAATAGTGACCTCTGAAAAGGTTAAATGCTGCTATTGATTTTAAAACCTAATACAAAATTACATTTGTAGTGTGGTGGAACAAACACAATATGGAGGCTGGTTTTATTTCTTGTATAAAGTAATTTGGGGAAATGATAAGTGATTATAAATTTATAGTTCATACAATTATAAATCTAAAAATCCATTTCTTATTACATAATTGTAAGTTCTTACTGTAATTCACAGTGCCAAAAATTTAATGATAGAGAAGGTATTTTTTTTTTTTTTTTTATTGGGGGCTACATGCAGGAAAAAATTCTATGGTAATTCTGCAGCAATCCTCTTATGTGTGCTTCAGCTGCTTTGCTCAATCTCACTTTTCTTCCCCAAGCTTCTGACTGATGGAGATACACACAGATCTGAAAAACTGGAGATATGGCCAAGAAGAGGATCTGTGCAGGGTACGTGTCTATTTTAAGGAGAGGGGAAGCAAGCTAGAGCATTTGGCTGGCAAAGTACTTATATTGGCCTAATTCCACAGAAGTCTATATGGAATTAATAGTCATAAGTTATATCCTTTCTCAGGCTGGAGCTCTTGATTTCTTCCTATTAGATTTGATTACCTGTTTGATGTAGTAACATATGGTTTGTTTTTTGTTTTTATTTATTTATTTTAATTTTTTAAATAGAGTTGATTATAAGAGTTTTGTCTGTATGGTACCTTAGGAAACATAGCACCTGATTGTGGTCTTTTACTGTGGGATGAACTAATCCAGTATGAAACACTAGCTGCTAAGAGTTAGAGGTTCAAAATTCCTCAGGGTACATACTAGTTTTTCTCTTTGAGCAAAACATAGTCTGTTATGTCTGGGTCCTTGGTATGAACTAAAATGCTCCCTTGTGAAGGCATCAAAAGCCTCTCTGGGATTTACTGAAGTATCAGAAGCCAGCATTTCCTATCCACACAACGTAGTGTGATAAGCAACAGTTGGCTGCTACCCAGGAGCTTCATGGTAGCTGCAGTTCTATGCCATAAATTACAGAGCACTTTGGGATTATTAAGGATGACAGATTCTCAAGGTATAATGATTACTAACGCACTTAGGTGTTTAAGTCTTTGCACAGTTGAAGGACAGTTCACATTAAGTCTTTAACTTTACCTTGAGCAATTCTTTGTGCAGTTGTTTGGACACTGCATTAGTAGGGCTGACTTGTCTCTAAGCTTGGTATATCCAAGAATTTAGTAATCAGGTAACGGTGTTCATAGGCAGTAAAGTCAAGTTAGTTTACTTTTGTAGTGCTCATCACTGAGCTGACTTCCCAGTTTATGGTGTTGCAGTTCTTACTGGGTTTCATGTTCTCTTGCTTGCCAATCATTGCCTAAGCTGTTGTTCCATTATTCCTGCTTCTCTTGGTGTGACTGCTTCCAGTTATTGGCAGCAGTGTAATTTAGTTGTATTTTAAGGAATAGGTATGGGATGAGAATAAGAGAGAATGGTTTGACTCAGAGCTGCTTTGCTGTGAATACTTGAAAAGAGCTGCTTTGAATCTAGATTCTTTCTGCACTTCTCAAATTCATGCTATATATGCTAATGTTATTAGGATGTCTTGGTGAAACTGCTTGCTTTCTGCAATAAAATCTTCGTATACATCTGAAATGAGATGGATCCTGTTTTCTGTGGTAGGCAGGGCAAACGTACAAGTAAGAGGGAACGGTTTTATTTGTAACTTCATCAGTATGAGCTTAACGCATCAAACTTACGTAGCCTTTAATTGTAATGTCTTTATGCTAAAGCAAAGTGAAGACAATTGACCTTGAAGACAAGGTTTTCATGGACCACAGTTTCCTAGGGGCTGAATTTTGTATAGAAGGTGACTGGTTTGAGTTGAAAATTTGCTTTAATGTGAAGTCTTTTCTGTACAAAATAGTAATATTATTAACTGAAGCATTAAGAGATATCTTTTCTTGGGCATTGACAGTGATCGGCAGGATTCCCATGGTCAGTGGAAGTGTCAGCTCCAGAACTACCACAGTGGAATATTCTGAACTCTTTTCTTGTAGAGGAGAAAATGCATTGCATCTTCAGTGCCTGTTGGTGCAAGGAGCATTGTGGGCATTGCATGCTGTGGGGGAAGAGAAGTTAAAAGGGTGAAGAAATAATTGTTTTTCTCCTCAGGTTGAATTCTGCTCTGAAACTAATCATGCACCTAAATTCATGCATTAATGATGTAGCTCTCCATTGTAGAAACTCATGTGGGAAGAAGCACGTTTCACTTTGTTGTTTTTTTTTTTAACCCACACTTAATTCAATTTAAAAACTATGCAACAAGATTGTACAGGAAACCTGAAAAGATTGAATGGCCAAGAATTTCCAGTGTGGTCTCGTAAATTCTTCCAGTGGAATATTAGTGGGTCACTTGGCAAGTACAAAAGCACCCTGAAGCCTAATACATGAAAGATGGTGAAGGTGAGAAGTAGTAGTTGCTGTTTTACAATCATGAGTCTGTTGACTTATGCCCGATGTAGTTTTAAGTAAATGCTCTCTGTAAGAGTATGTTCAGTAAGATGCAGCTGGTTATAAAGACAGAGCATTTCTTGGCTGTTTATATTGAATCTAAAATTAGAGAGACTCTTGTTTCACAATGTGAGTCTAACAACTGTATATGTTAACAGATATGCTCTTTGGAGCACTGTATAACATCTGATTGCTTTTTAAGAATAGTCCCACTTGTTCAGAAAGGACTGACCCCTGCTGTTATGATAAAGTTGTATTTTATTTCAGTAAAGTGCCCATTTAACTGTTCTGGAGTGATCTGTCTTCCTTTATTCTAGGGGGAGAAAAAAGAAGTCTCCAGACTCTTACAGTCTATTTTTGTAGACGCTGATTTGTGATAAGGCAGAAAGTGTTATCAGCACACAGGCAGCACCTGTTAATTGCCTAAATAATTCAAGCTTTAATTATGGATGCTTCTAAAACAAGGACTTGCCCTACAAGAAAATAAATCCTGAATATGCGCCCTGCCTTCCCATTCTTCTTTGGTTTGAATGTTCTTGTTGTGATGGGAATAGCAGGCAAATGCCTACATTTTAGAATTATTACTGCAGAAGGTGGTTGGGTTTTGGTTTCTTTTTTTTCCAATTTGCCTGAAAAGTTTAAGCTACCTTTTGTACTGGGAGCCCCACAGGAGCTTGAATGTGCTGGCTGTCTCTGAGGACACATTGTATGTAGTTAAGTTATATGTCCCTCGGTCTTCCAGCACTAAAAGCATTGCTGGTAGAGAATAAATTCTTTGTGGGCCCTGTACCTAATCCCTATTTAAAGTGCAGTTTAACCTGTATTTCTGGTTGTTAGAAGCATGTCATGCACAGATTTGGCAACAGTCGCAAAGTGCCTTTAGGAATAAAAACTAAGGTAAGGTTTTATTCTACTTGAAATGTTACTCTTGTTGCAATGAAATGCATCTTGGGACATTTTAGGTGCCATTCTTCAACTGACAAAGATACTTTCTGGAATAAAACAAGTCTAGTAGAGATAGTATCTTTTATATCCCATTAATAGGCTTGGGGAAACCTGTGTGTCAAAAGAAGGGCCTGCAAGACCAGAAATATGCTTGATTTTCAAACTATTCCTGTTGTTCTAATAAAAGGTATTACTTCTGCCTGTAAACTTCCCCTGTTGTGGCTTCATTGCTATAAGTATGGTCCTGCCATCAGTTATGTGATTAAAGAAATTGCCACCAAATTGTTATTATGTTTTATTTGCTTTTTGAGCATTTTAATCGTTATTTAGAAAGGTCTGTCATACTTTCTGGCAGTGTGAGCCTAAAATTTGCTTTCAGCAGTGGACCAGGATAAAGTTAGGCTCAGCTTTAAGAAAGCATTATGTGCTAATAAGGTGTATTTAGCTGTGTTTGCAGAGCAGACAACCAAAATGTGCAAGTCTGTTTCTAACCATATAAATGCCCAAAGGCATTTAAACACTTCTTTTTTCACCTTACACCACTGGGTGATTCATAAGGCCATGGAGGAGCCAGATCAGTGGGTGTCCTTGGAGCATGTCTGACGCAAGCTGAGATCAGTGCAGAGCTGCAACAGTTATGTCTGACAGAGGAAGATGATCCTTATTCCTCCTGAATTTCATTTGATAAAATGCACAATCTTGAGGGCAGGACCAGAGCCTGAGTTTTCTCCCTACCCTTGTCGCTAGGCCAGAGAAAAATGTTGACACCTATTTTTGTCTCTGCGAATATAGGATATTTTACTTGGTACGATTTGGGGGTTTGGTGTATCTGTCCTGATGTGCTTGGACATCTTAAGTTTGAAAACCAACTGACTTGGTGAAATAGTGCAGGATTTAAACATGGAGAGCTGTGAAGTCCACTTATTGCCAGCCTGTGAACAGACCACCTTATAAGACACCTATGTGTAAGGTGAGCCACTAAACCATGAAGATCCATAATTTCTGTGTTTTCTGGTTGTGTTGGGTTAGTACCGTGTGGCAAACTCCGGTGCTGCCATTACTGACCCACCCTGGCCTCACATCACTAGCTCCTGTAGGTTGTGGCCAGCCTTGAAGAGCCTGCGCATCAACCATACAACTGTGAAGTGATCAGCAGACCATTTCTGAGAAGGTTGGAGTAGGGTTGTGTGGTGTATTGGATGGAGAGGTATCATTTTACAGCTCTGTCTGAAGCCAAATATAACTCTGTTAAAAAGAACACAAGCTCATCAGATGTTAAATGGCAGAACAGCTGTAGGTGTCATAGCTGCTAGCTTTCAATTGAACATATGGTATGAAACTGGTGTGGCTGACTAGAAAACTCACTTTTAAATATTGAAGTTGCCTTTGATCTTTTGTTTTTTTAGGAAGTGAAATTTGTCAACTTTGAGAAGCTTTATTTTGGTTGGGGAAAATGGAAATAACTGTGGATGTTTTGGGGTTTTTTTTTGGGGGGGGGGTTAGGGTTTGGTTTTTTTAAGCTAAATAAAACATTAAGTTTTGGATTGGGTTTTTTTAAGTTATCTTTTTATTTCCCCCCCAGGCTCTTGCCACTTTAGAAACTGTAAAGATACCAGTCACTGACAACACTATCTTGTTGTGAAAGTCCTTACAGTGTCAGAAAACAAACAGCCTGAAGGATGCAACTTGTTAGAGAACCTGTTTACCAACATTTAATTAATGCTGTCTTCTGAAGTAGGAAAGAATACCTTTAGCATAGGCAGATTTCTTGGCTGTGATGCTGAGAACACACAGAGCCTTTGTTATGTCCTCAGGAGAGTTGTTCCTGTGGTATTGCCCGAGGAGAGATCTTTCAGTGTGTGGCGGTCCAGCTGTTCTAAAAATAATTTGAAAAAAGGGCAAAACAAACCTTAAGCGTTCAAAAGCTGCGCCCCAATACAAAACCAATATGGCATTGGAATGTGCATGTCGGAATTCAGAAATAAACTTGTTTTTTATTGGTCCAAATGTCTGCAGTTTAAGCAGTGCTTAAAACTTCTATATCATAATGACTGTCATCTGTAGTAATAAACTTTTCTAGTACATGTAAGTCATAAGGATCTTTCCCAATAGATGGCCCCTGATTTGTACTTTTTTCCTCTTTGGGGATGGGAGGAGGAAAGAAGTCTGTGGGTTTTGTGGAGGGAGATTTGGTTTGAATTAGGCATGATGCGAACACTGAATTGAAAACTTTGAGACAACTCAGGCACCAGATGGGCTTCAGCAGCAAGGCAGGCTTTTCTGTTGTATACAGCAACTCTTTTAACAGTGAGTTTAAACTTTCAGAATGAGAATTCTGTTTAAAAGCCAATGAGCTTTGGAGTTCTAAAGAATGCCAAAAATGGTACCTAATAAATTAAATTCTCTGGGAATTAGATTGTTAAATAGCATTCTGTTGGTAGGTTCCTCATAGCTAGCATAAGCTGGCTTTTAAGCTAGGGATATTACCTCACCTATTGTTGCCAATATGAGTATCTTTAAGAAAGATGGTTAGTTCCTGAAACAGAGAAATTCGCTTTATATCTCTAGAGCAAGAAGTATGGTGTGTTTCAGTGTTGATTTGAAAGGGAGAGAGCTTTCTGATTTCAGAGAAGAAGATAAATGGAGTAGAAGAGAAATAGCTTATATAATAACATGCTCCATCTTGCAGTATTGACTTGAATGTTCTTAAAAGACACACTGCAGATATAGCAAGGACTTTGCAAGTAAATCTTAAGTCTTTATTAAAACTGATCTTTTAACATTTTATAAATACTTTTTAGGTGTTTGTTTTGTACCATTAAATATCCAGCAGACATATGAATTATCTTGCATCTGGTCTGCTTCAGAGTGAGAAACTCCCAAAGCTTTTTTTGTCAGGGTTACAATACAATGCATATTAGATTATTTGAGAGACAAATTGGAATGAATGCCAAAAACCATAAGATCTGGCATACAAAGGATAGGAAAGATAATTTAAAATCCTTTTGTTTTGAACTCCTCTATGTTCTGTGCCTTTGCAGTTAATCCTCTACTATTCTTTTAAGCCCTTCTCTAGATCATCCTTTAACACTCATAAATCTTATTTTAGTAAGTCTGAACTTGATTGCCTTTTAATCTGCTAACTGAACAACATACTGGAACATCTGCAGTAAAAGAATCAATCTGTCATGCCACATCCTCAATGCTGTACTTGCATGGTAACCTCGAAGTTATTTTAGTGGCATAAGAACTAAAGAGCATCTATTGAAACTACCCCCAACCCTCACAAAAGAAGTAATTATTTATGCAAGAACAGTAGCAGATATGGTATTGTCATACTTCATTGGAAACTGGCAGTTGATCCTCTTATGTTTTGATCCATTTATATACCTTTTATACTTAGTTAGATATAACCCAATTTTATATTGTTCTCCAACAATGACCTAAGCAAGAAAGCTGACGAAGGGGTGTTCAACTTGCTTAGAGTTTGCTAGCTGCAGTTTATGTGTATATGCTATCTTACAAAATGGTCTGAGATGACATAATTTGAGGTTATAAACATTCTTAAATTGCTGTAATGGGTCAATAGCTGAAAATTCAGATGAGGACAAACAACTTTTCCATTTAAAATTCTATGAACTGTGCCAGTTGGCATCACTCTGTGGGACCTTATGTACAGAGAGACCTTATGATTTTTTTTAACTATTGCAACATGGACCATGCCTTTTGGAATCATGAGGTCTTCCCCATCATTATTAATCTTTTTTTCTCCCCAGATTTGCACACTAGCAGAATACTGTATCTTTTTGCTCTTCACAGCAGAGGCAGTGCATAACCTGCAAAAGCATAGCTTTTTCACTAACCTTCTGCACTGCTTAGTCTAAGCATAACTAATCTCCTCGTAAGAGAGGGTATAGGGCCTGATGCCTGATGGAGTTTTACACTGGAATAAGTAGAATGAACTATATGTAGCCTGGAGTACCTCTTACGTTATGGCAGGGATGGATCAGCAGTGTCAGTTCCCTGGGAAAGGCCAAAGGGAGAGTACTCTGTTTCTGAGGAACTAATACCTAGAATATAGACTTAATAGAAATTTTCCCCAAAACAAAATACATATAAGTAAACCTAAAGAAGTCATTCTGTCCTCCCTCTTTGTATAGTAATATTATATAAAGTGCCCATTGTAGGAAAATAAATTCCATATGTAGGACTGGGAAACATCCCACTTAAACTGCCAAATTTCTTGAATGACTGAAAAATTTTCTTCGTAGAAATACCTCCTCCTTGTTTGTTGTTACGGGCAGTTGCATTGGAACTATTCTTACAATGCTCTGTTGTTTGTTCCTCTCAGGAATTCCTCGGCTATGCTTCGCTCACTTTGAAAGCGGTCTTCTGTCAGAGAGGCTTGGTTGCAGGCAAGGAGCAACAGACATGTTAAAGGCAAGGTGGCCGAAATCAACTTGATGGTTATCCTTAACACTGGTACAGGGTATTGGTCTGCCATGACAAAATAACTGCATTCTCTTTAAACCTTTCAAGTTTGCACTTGGACTGGGTGGCAAGCTACAGCAATGCACTAGACAGCTGCAGCCTGTTCTTTTTCTTAGATAAACCTAGACCTTTTCCCATTCAAGTTTATTAATTTCATAAAACTTAGAAACTTTACAAGAACAACTTGATTTCCTCCTTTTGTTGTCTATGGCCCAACAAGAGCTACAGGGAATGGCTTAACTGAGCTGCCCTTATTTTATGTATGTTTTTCTCTGGGATGTGACTGTTACCTAACTAGCAGTAATGAATGTTTTAGTATGCCCGAATAACACAGCTCCATGTACTGTGCTAATTACTAAAACATAGAACTTACCAGTGTCCTTGCCATATTGGTGATACTCTAAGGTTTATGTCACCAACAACTCTGTAAAGTGTGCTCTTCACTTAGTAAAGGTGGTTTAACAAGTCCACAGTACACTAAAGAAAAGGATCTTGTTTGAGCAGAAATTGTCTGGCAGTCACAGCTGGGGTTTCTAGCAGAACCACACCATTTCATCAGGACAGGGAGGGCGGGCAGGCAGGCTGTCTGGAAGTGGTTAGATGTTTTAACCTCCTCACTAGGCATATTGGCCTGTAATATTTATTTAATGTTGATAATCAGGATTTTGCTAAGGATGTGGTTGATACATGGAAGGTAAAAGTGAGGAAGCTCTTGTCAAGGAATATGAAGGATTGTGGGTGCATTTGAATGCAAGGAATAACATTGTTCTTTAGAATGAGAGGAAAGAGTAAAGATATTGTCAAGTGGGAACTGTATGGGTGGACAGAGGAGAAGCAGGTACCCCAAGCAGTATGAGCAAGGGCAGTACTGAGGATTTGTGCTTTGGTATGCTCATGCTACAGCATAGCTGTTGAGTTCCGTGACCTTCAAACATTTGAGCCCCACCTCATTCTCTACATCATTCTTTTAACATATTAGTTGCTTCTTATACAGTGGTAAACTCTTCATGGCAGTGGCACCTCTCCTGTGTCCATGCTTTATCCCGTGTGTTCCAGCACTGGAATAACAGATGAACAGCCATCATTATGCTACTGCTTTCCAGCCGTGATATTGCTGTGCCACTTTTAATAATTCAGAAGTGATGGAGAGGTGGGGGAGCTAAGGGCTGCAGCAATCTTTGTTTCTCTGTAGCGTGTGATTCCTCCTCGGTGGCTCTGGAGTTACCACGGAAACGGGAGAGGGATGGCACAGCACTGCGGGACTCGTGGGATCGGTTGGTGGTGGCAGCACTTCGGCAGGAAGGGATAATACGAGGGCTTCCCTTTCTCCGATTTAGTGTTGTTCCTCCTCTTCCCTCACTGGTTTTGTGAAACTTAATTGTTAAACAGGTGATGCTCCCAAATATTTGTTAAAGAGACTTTTTGTTACTGATTCAGGTAAAAATATGCAGTGTCAGAAAATAAGCATTACTGGTGGTCTGGAGGAGTTGGGGTAGTGTAGGAATATGATCGTGAAATCTTTCACTGGTATGAACTGGAGTCCTGGTCACAGTCAAACTGTCACTACTGGAAGGTTGTTTAATGTGTTTGAAA
The DNA here is from genome assembly GCA_009867235.2 of Psittacus erithacus. Classification (NCBI taxonomy): domain Eukaryota; kingdom Metazoa; phylum Chordata; class Aves; order Psittaciformes; family Psittacidae; genus Psittacus; species Psittacus erithacus. The sequence continues at coordinate 44,345 of WYDI02007837.1, read as the reverse complement.
TGAACTGGTACTTTGGGAAATAGATCTACTGGAAAAGACTAAGGACCACTTGACTGGCATTTGTTCAGTGCAGCATTCTGTGTTTTGATGAAGGCTGAATCTCATCTCATTACCAGTTTTTAGTAATTAGAATACCTGTCCTAATCTCCTCTCGCACTAGCTATACGGATTTGTGTAATACCAGCCTTGAAGCTGTGGAGGGAGAGGCATGTAAGAGAAAGGGAGCAGCATCCTGCATCTCAGGTTGTTATAGCTGCCGGTGGCTGTGCAGTGCAGGCACTGGGAGGTGGAGGACTGGCAGGCGTGGTTGCTCGCTGCGCATGGTTTAGGGCTGCATCCGTCTTTAAGCTGCCTAATATGTTCACATTAGCTGTGCTGTTTGCTTTATACCTGTGTTACGGGCTTAGATTTTCAGCTATTATGTTGGAATTGTTTTGAGGGAACGACTAAAAGCCTCTTACTTGGTGACTGGCTTGAGATATACTGTTGGACTATTTGCTAACTACAGGCAGAAGGAGACTGTTCAGCTTAGTATCTCTGTCCCTCCTTTCAATGATAGGGACAGATAGTACTGGACAGATAATGACTAGGAAAAGGTTAAACAGGATTTTCTGGAAGAAGTTAGTTTGTTGGCAGCTGCCTGGCAACTGCTTTATTGCTCTAAAATGGGACCAAGGCAATAAAACGCTGTGTAAACCCACTCTTCTTTTGAATTTTGTAACAAATAAATACTAGTTTTCCGCACCAGAAACTTCTGTTGAAGTCTGCATTCAACAGGAGATTTGTCACTATGGGAGCAGCTATGAGGTTTAATTTCTTTCTGCCCAGTTTATGTACACAAGTGAGGTATCCCTGTAAAGTGAGCCTAAATATGAACTTTAAATTTATTTACAACTACATAATGGATGTTTTTCTCCCAGTTACATTTGTGAAACCTTTAGAAGTAGTTCACAGAGCTTCTCTTGCTCTCCATTTGTCTCCCTAGATTCTGCAGACTCAGGGTTCAAAACCTTGAATGTGGAGTAACTGCTTCAAATTTGTAATCCATGAAGCAGAGTTCAGAGAAAATACTAAGTACGTGTAGCAAAAGCTTAACCATAAAGTTCCGTATTTTTCCTCCAGAATGGCAGATACTTGAATTTAATTGCTGGTGCTCTAAAACTCTCATTAAAATAGAGTGGAACAACACAACTGGGCACCGGAAGTGATGTTTAGGAAACCCTGCCCTGAGTAGTTTCTTGCAACTATCCTTGTGTCTTCAAAAGGGGTGCTAGGGTGGTATTCACAATTCAGAGATTTGTATTCTATTCTTTTTCATTTTCAGTTGTGGGTTTCTTGGGATTTTTTATGTTTTAGAAAATCAGCCTTTGGAGAAGTAGACATTGACAGCGAAAGAATTGCACTGGAAAATAGTAGTTCAACCTTCTGTTTTATCTAAATACGGCGCTGCTGGACTTAGCTTTGGTTCTCTCTGAATCTAACATGTTGAATGTGCTCTTATTAGTTGAAAATGTCTTCAGTATAAACTTCAAATTGCATCTGAAAGACAAGTTTGTTGTCTTTTTCTAATACATGCTCGTTTGTAGCAACTGTTCTTCAGTTTCAGTTAACATACAAAATGGAACGGAGTCCAGCACAGTGGTTCTTATCACTGTTGCTTTTCCCAAAGTTAAAAATGCACTTAATTATTGCCACTGAATTTAGGAGACATGTCTGAACTCAGAAAGAGTGTGTGATGTCATTTTTATGAAGTCATTCTCTAGATTAGAATTGCAGCTTAGAAAAAAACCCCTGACTTCTACTGCAAGTATAGTAAAATTATCAAATCCTGTTCTTGCAGAGTGATTGGAATTAATTTCCCATTCTATGATACTGCAGTGAATAGGCTCTTTATCCCTAAACTACAGGGAACTACTTAGTGTTTTGTATGAGGATCTGCAAAATGCGTGTGTTTCAAGGAGCTTGACTTTTAAGGACACATGCAAATCTTCCCTTTGCCCCAGAACCTGATGTAAAATAAAAACATGGCATGAAAAAGCAACTGAGAAGCAGTTCATGTAAAACTGTGTACTGCACAGGCATGTAAGCTGTGTAGGATTGCTTGTGTAATTCTGGCTCAATTTTGTGTAATCCTGGTGCTCAGCAATGGTGTGATCGCTATATATTTGGAGTAGAAAACGCTGATTTTGTTGGGTTTGTAACTGACACTTTTTTAAAGGATTTTACTTCCACTTTTAGCTGAAAAGTAATCTCGGAATCTTTCAGTTGGTAAACACATAATTAAAAGGATGTATATGATTAGGGCTATAAATTTGTAGTCTAAACAGAGGTTGCAGGAACGCTTCAACAGAACTGATTCAGTAATGGTTTTGTTCTTGGTTCTTCTCATCCTCTATGCGTGTATTAGAAGAGCTACATCTAATAAAACATAATATTCTGCCTCCTAACCCAATGGCTCTAAGCTCAGAAACTGATTCTGCTGTTACTGATTGCTGAGGTATAAGCGGACAGGATCTGAACACTTGCAGAAGTTGGCTCCAGAGTGCTAGGAGATGCATGCAAGGACTGGTTACTCTTTTGACCTCTTAGCTTACTTCTTTGTTTCATGCTCCACCTCCCACCCCCCAAAAAAGTTAAGGTAGTGTGGTAGTTGTTTCTCCCTCCAAAAGACATGCTATACCTGAGCTTCCAAGTCTTACTGTAATTGTTTCTAAGTTTCCTTCTTTAACTTATAATAATTTGTGGAGGAATATGTTGACTCTAGTATTATCCACTGTTGGTTTTTTGCTCCTAATTTAGATAATGGACAATTATGATTACCTAGGACAGCTGTTCAGAACAAGGGAAAAAATAAGAAATACAGGACTTAATGTTTATGAGATAACAGGAAGAAATGGATTTTAATCTTGCATGTTAATTTTGGGTTAAAATTTTCCAAATAAAGATAGTATCATTATTAACGCTTATTATAAGCTTCTTTATGGGTCTAAAAAGCACCTGATTGGATTTTAAATCAGGTTTTCATACTTAATCAAAAATACCTTATTTTATGTAAAACTCTACGGTTCCTGTACCAGCCTCATCCTTTTCCCAGGATCTTTTTGATAGATCTCTTGTGTAGATATCCCAGTTTGTGTGTAGTAACTCGTTAGCTGTTAAAGGGATTGACCAGCCTCTTGCATAAAGGGATTCTTAAAGAGTTACTGTAAAGAGAAGAGTTTGGGTTTTTTTGATACTCTTAAAATTTTGGTATGAATCAAGCACAGTTTCTGCTGCAAGACTTTGAGGAGCAAAGCTGTATTTACAGATAAGGGGAAAAGGCATTTGACAGTTAAAGGCATTTTAGGGACTGCAGCTCATTTTGTTAGATGATAAAAGTATTTCATCTTGCACAGATGAGGGAGTGGTCCTCCATACAACTCTGTTGCCACTTTAGCTGGTTTTGGCAGGCTTTATAGGAAAGGAGTGCTTTATCCCTCTGATTAGACCTTGATTGCCACTCAAGAACCAGATACAGCTTGCAGCCATCTCGCTTCAACTTGTGCAAGCCTGTGATGAAAGAACATGAAAATAGATGTTTAAAGCATGTCCTCTCCTCCATCCTCTGAGTTCGAAAGGCTTACTGAGGTTCATCAGAGAAAAAATCCCTCATTTCTGGAGAATTCTGAGCTTTGGTTTGCAATTGAGCGCCCCTCAGAGAGGATTTTGAAAGTTTACTTGCCTCTCTGCTGTGTATTTTCAGGTGCTCTCACAGTTGGCCTTGTGCGACAGTGTCAAACCATCCATGGACGTGACAGGACCTGTATTCCTCCACGGCTGCCTCCTGAGTGGGTCACTACGTTATTTTTCATCATTATGGGAATCATTTCACTAACTGTCACATGTGGTTTGCTGGTGGCTTCCCACTGGCGAAGAGAAGCTACTAAATATGCCCGCTGGATAGCTTTCACTGGAAGTAAGTGACCTCAACCTCACAGTTGACCTGTATACAGGATAAACTGGTGGAGCCTGAAGTAACGCTATAGTGTTGTTAAGGAGCACTGCTTAGGGCTTTTACTATACAAACCATTCCTTCTCTTTAAATGCCACATCTGAGGAAAAAATAATATTCTTCAAAAATCAAGGGGTTTGTATCTTAAGTGACTGTGATTGACAGGGAGTAATAGAATGTGGGCCCAAGGTGAGATAAAGAAAGGTCTGATCCTTTTACTTTCCTTGGGCAGTGTATTAACTGACCTAAGAAAATGAGCAGGGATAGAGGAGGTCAGGCTTGAATTGTGCGTCTGATAGTCTTTCATTCTTCTCCACTCCCATATATCCAAAGCTTATTCCTAGCAAAGTGGAATGACTAAAGATTCCCTCCCCAAGGAACAGGCAGCAGTTTGATAGATATGACTTACTGCAGTAAGTCTAAAATCCATCCCTCTTTCAGGTGTCTCATGAATACCTTGTTCAGGGTTGATGCTGGTTCAGTTGTTCATGCTCACAGTAGGTGTTTTATTCAGAGTATCTGCATCCTAATTGGCTATGCAAGAGGATTGCCCACTGCAGAGCATCTGCCGTGCTTCACAGCACTGAGACTTTTGCTTCCCTAAGTGACCTGCAGCAGTGCTTTAACTGGAAGGAGCAGTATCAGTGTTTTGTTGCCTCCCTTGATTCTGCGCTGTATGAGCACTAGCATAACTCCTCGTATGTGAGCCTTCTGTAGCAGCCCTTATTTCTACACAAGAAAACATCCTATGGCTACTTCAGTGCACAAGAAAAATACAGTGAGGAAGGGGAATAACTTTCAAACTTCCTTTTCTTGGTGTGTGTTACAGGCTTAGCCCAACTGTGAAATGGTGCTGTAATGGTAGGGATGACAGCATGAAAAAACTCAAAACCTGAGGGCTTTTAAATTGCCTTGAATTATGACATACCACTAAAGGTAGTGTGAATGCTAACTGGAAAATGCAAGTTTGTGGTTTCCATAGGCATAAATAACTCTGTGGCATCTGTGACATCTAATGATATCTACTATGAATGAGATTTAACCTTGTTTTGGAGAAGGGAATGTTATAAAAAAGTGCTCAGCTTCAGAAAAGGTTCTTCACTGAGGCACTTGTACAGTCAAACCCATCCTTCTGACAACTTTGCTACACAGCATATTAAAGTAACAGTGCAGCTCTTGCAGACAATGGAGCTATTGAAATGCTGTATCTGTTGTGATTGACTTCAGTTTATTTTCTGGTGAAAGATTAAAATGGCAGACAAGAGTATTACCGAATATTCCATTCCAAGTTTTCCAGTTCCTTTGTTTGTATATACATATTTCATGTATGTCTAATGTATGCAGGGAGGGTTTAAACTCAAAATGTCATATAAAATCAAGATGTTTACAGTAAGCTGGAGTCAAAGCTCTATAGTAAAACAGGTTTTTGGAGTACTCTGCATCAACATTTAATATGACAGTATATTTACAAAGGGGTTTTTTCCTTAATTCAGAGCTTGTATTTTGGGCTTTACATATTGGAATGTTTTAAAATATCTCCAATTGTAACATCCCCGCATCTTCAGTTTTCTACAACTGTGATGGTTAGTTCAGCCAAAAAGCCTGGTACTCTAAAGCTGGGGGTTTTTTTCTATAGATCTCTTTAGGCTTGCAACAGATCCATTATTGGAAGACTAAATATAGGACACTTTTATTTCAGCACTTGCCTTTTTGTTATAAGATGTTTAATAATGAAACATACAGATCTTTTCTTGTGCAAGTCACTTATCCATAATTCTATTAAGATACGATTTCTGTGTCGCTAAAATTCTAAAATTCAACATCTTGAGTAGTCAGTTTCAACACATACAACTGTGACCTTTGTATTCCAGTTAATGACGATGGGAAATACTATCGCTTAACTTGTAAAAGAAGACACTTAAAAAACCCAAAATGAATGGGAGGAAAAGTTCTGTATTTTTCATTTTTCAAAAAGTTGATGTGACTTCTGTGTTTCATTAGATGGCAACAAAAATTAGTAACCTACTTGTAGATTGGTATTAGGAAACCATGTGGAGTCAATCTGGAATACCGTGAACAGGTCCCTCCTGTGAAGTGCCAGCTGAAAACATGTAGAAGGGGGTAGGGAAAACATAGTTGTATTACATCTTTTCTGCAAGCAGTTTCAAGACTCACCAGTTTCGCACAGGCTTCTAGCAGATAATTCTTCCCACAGAACTTTCTGAATGCAACATAGGACGTGCTATCCTAGGCAGGCAGGAAAGTCTGCTGGGACTGCCAAAGGCAGCTCGGGACTGGCAGCTCCAATCCCTTTGAATGCAAGGAGTCTAGAGTAAATCATCTAAAGGCAAAGGAATCCTCTTGCTTAGTCCTTTCCTTGCAACTCTGATAGCAGCAAAGAGAGCCTGGTAGGAGCTCACTCTTTCCCAGTTCATGCTGGAATTGACATGGCAATGTGTAGTTCATATTTTTCATAGAATTTCTGCCTGTAATCTTGTCATCTTAGATGACTTCAGATTTTTTTCAGCCATGTACCTATAAGTATAAATTATTGCTGAGAGCAGTATTGTCTGTCTTGGTTAGCTATGGGACACATGAAGGACAAAGGTTTGATCTGTCAATTCTCTTTCCTGTATACACTTCTAAAGGGAAACATCCGAGAGAGTATTTACTAGCACAGTGTTTGCATCCTTCCCCAGCCGGGTGATTTTACTGCACAGAAACTTGTCGTTCTGGTTTCTCTGCAAAACAGCTTTGTAGAGAGGAGAGATACTTCCTTCTTCCAGGTAATACTGCATGAGTGACAGAAGCCTTCTAAGGCAAATGTGAAAGTTTGCCTTCGATTTCTGTAGTTTTTCAAGAATCACAGTATTCTTTCTGGTGTGATAGGTATTGTCACTTTGGGCATAGTTTCATCAAAACTAGCACTGATGTTTGAGTCTTGTTAAGTGTAGTACCAAATTCATACAATGTAATGGAGATTAGATTTCTTCTTCGTGTTCATTCCTTGGCTGTTGCAGGAATTCACAGAGCTCCCACAAGATCTGTTTACATCTTGCACAGATTTTGGTCTCTTACTATCTGCTACAACTAGAAAAGGAATTAATTCTGTGTCTGCTGCCACTGAATGAGATGCTTCTCTGAGATGTGTCAAGGGAGGGGATGCTGGACAGGAAAATATTTCTACCTTTTTTTGTGCAGTTACCAGATAGTCTAGTATTTTTTGCCAGAGGATTTCAATGTTCATAAGTATGATGGCCTTGAGTTTTGGAATGCAAGTAAAAATGGGGCGAAGTAATCACATTTTTAATTAACCACAGCTGTCTTGTAAATGTCTATCCCTGATGTTTCCCCGTGATAAAAGTGCTGCTTGAGTTACTAAAGATTTGTGCCAGGTGCTGCTTTCTATGTTATCCATCTCTAAAGAGGCAAGCAGGTATTACAATGAGTCCTCGAAAGACTAAACCATAGCTTTTTCCTTCTTTTAATATGCTGTATCCTGGATTTTTGAAGTTGTCGTTGGATGCTCAAAACAGTTTAAAGCTAAAGAATTACAGGAACTAGATCCTTTTGTGACAGCCACCATCCAGAAGCAGTATAGAAATTACCATGTTTTGTTACCTAAATATTTTTGTTAATGGAAATTGTAGTCATTAAGTGTCTTTTCTGCGAATTTTCTTATGCAAGGAAGATTTTTAAATCAAAAGCAACTACTCTTGAGGAAGAGGTTCTATATGGGTTGCTGGGAATGTTGCTGGAAATTTACTGAGTTGATACTACCAGATATGGAGAGTTGTATTTGGGCTACAGCTTGTGTGAGAATTCCTATCCTCTAGCTTACAAATCTCCTTCTTAAAAAATACACTAAATTAACTGACCACTTCATATATTGGATTTTCTCCTTAGTTTCTTAGTTTTTTATATTGGATTTTCTTCTTAGCGGCTGCTTATTAAAATAAATCTATCATTAAGACTTTTCTTAATGACTTGTCAGAACTTTGCCCTAGTTTCTTTGCCAGGCTTCCTAATCTGAGAGAGACTTTGATGAATCCATTTTTTATTTGCTGTTTCAGTAGACTAAAAATTCAGACCACACTAAGAAAATTGCTTGGACACCCCCATAGCAGAACATGTGCTCTGTGAGGATGCACAGTGGAAGAGAAAAGATGGCTGGTTACTTGTGTAGTGAATGTTTGAAATGTGTGTGCACATCAGCACTCTGCACACACAGAAGTTATTTTTTGGTCCTGCTGTGAACTGATGGAGAGTTGAGGTGCCTGCACCCTTCTGTCCCCAGGTAGAACACAAGGAGACGCTGGGCACACAATCTACAGTGCCACTAGCAGATTGCAAACCTGGTATGCTATGTCCAACACACCTCAAAAGAACAGTGACTTAGTAGAGAGGATTAAAGATCTGTTCTTCAGCCATATCCATGAGTCCATCAGAACTCTTCCAGCTGTGTGGCTCTTGAATACAATAACAGAGATTTAATCTTGGAAGTGCAGGTGGTTTTCTGAATCCTGAAGCTATTTCCTGTGTTACTGTTAAAATGGTGCAGAAGTTTTGTAAATAACTGGAATGCTCATCAGGGACTAACTGGATGTAATAGAAAGCGTGCTGAGTTATGATAATCTGACTTTCCCTCAGAATATTTTTCAATTGTCACTTATTGTACGTTGTGGTACTAATCACACATCAACCTCTGTTTTCTGGACCACTCAAGCATAGAGCTCTTCTGTGCTTACACAGATGTACTCAAGAAACACATACCCAAGCTTCCTCGCTGTTGGTTAAGATACAGTTGAAAAAAAGGAAACATTCTTTAAGGATTAGATTGTGTAGTGTGGAATTTCATGGACCGATTATCATGTAGATTAAAACCTTCCAGATTATTTAATATTTAACGTCTGGTTGCCAGTTGTTTGGTTTTGTTTTAATAGATGGCCTAACGAGGTAGCACTGAGCAAGAGTGTAGTAACTATGCAGTTGCCAGATGTTTTTTGTTTGTGTTCTATTTCTTCCTCTTTAACAAATAATCTGCGGTGTTGCTACATTAAAAGCGGGACCAGAGCTCCCTCTCGTGGAACATTTGGGTTTTTTCCTTTCCTGAAAGCAAGATGCAGCGGATGCTCTGGTTGTAGATCATGGTTCATGAAACTGTCCTTTCTTGTTTATGCCCAAGTCCTGCTTGGGCACGTTTTGAATTCAGATTGATCATGCCCAAAACTAGTCTATTCTTTGGAATATAAGTGCTTTTGTCCTCAAAACTGAGGCCTGTGCTATGTAAATCATAAGCTTTGAGCACTGAGATATATGGGATAAACTATTCATCTTGGATAAACATGAAGTCCCTTAAAAAAAGTTTTTACTATGGGCAGGTAACACTGTAGCTGGATAAACTGGAGCATGTGTGTTTAGTCAGGAAAAGCATTAGTGAAGTTACATTAAAAATATTGGGGCTGCTCCAGCCCATCATTTCCTGGTTTGGAAAGACTAGAGACTTTGTCCTGGTATGGCCAAAGGGGAGAGGTGAGCTCCTCAATCTGTTTTACATACCTTGGAAACAAAACCAGCTGCAACACTGCTGACTTGCACAGGAACCAGTGATTAAGGTTTCCAGGGGATTTTACTGCTGCTTGTTTGACTTGTGGGGAAGCTGAAGCAGGGAACAGCACCCCCACTTTGTTCTGTGTCTTAGTTGGTGGAGACAAGAAGGGGAAGAAAAGAACAGCACATGGGTCCCTTACTAACAAACAAAAAGCAGCAATATGTGTTACCTGAGGGAAGACTGAAAAAATCAGCATGAAAAAGTCATGGGCAACCTGATCTAGATGTCCTTACTCATTGCAGGGGGTGTCCCTTCCAACCCAAACTATTCTATGATTCTATGTTTTAAGAGCAAGATAAAGCCTCCTCAGTAATTTCAAGCAAATTAGGTACTGGAATCAGCTCTTCAGTTTGGTCAGAATGCTTTGCTTGCTTTTCTGGACTGCTCTATGAACAAGTAAATAATTTTATCTTAACACAGCAGTGACCTTTTTTTTTTTTTTCTCCTTTTCTTTTTTCTTTGCAGTGATTCTATTCTGTATGGCAGCCCTAATATTTCCAATAGGATTTTACATCAGTGAAGTTGGAGGTCAACCATATAAATTACCCAACAACACAGTGGTTGGGTCTTCATATGTACTGTTTGTCTTATCCATTTTCTTTACAATAGTTGGACTTTTATTTGCTGGCAAAGTTTGTTTACCTGGCTGATGAATGTCTGAACTGCGGGACTTTATTTTGGAAAAGAGCAAGACATCAGAATTGCATTCTCAGGAGGATGCCTGGATCAGACTGTCAAGCATGTACTGAAAAGAGGAATGCTTTGACTTGTTCTCACTATGCACTTTGGATGGAAAAAAGGAGAGCCTTTCCCATAACCAAATACAGACAACGCTGACTAATCTCCTGAGCATATTTTAATGCAGTCAGGTCTGCACTGTGATAGGAACTAGTGAAGAATGCTTTACACTGAGAAGCATAATGCCCCGTGTTACTGTACTGTTCCTGTTTTTAACGTCTAAGGATTTGGAAGTCAAAGTATTTATGAACTTTGTGGTAGACCAGAGGGTTGCAGAAGAATTCAAGTGAGGCTGGCCTCACTGTTTAGGAGATTAGTATTTTACATCTTCCTTCTAATGAGCAAAGCCTTTGGCACCAATGTGGATCAATCTTGCATTACTGCACCAAGAAGCCAATAGATCAAAACACGTTCTCTAAATGTATGTAAAAGTAAGAAGACATACATCCCCTGTTCCCCCATAAGCTCTAGAAAAACACTAAGGAACATTTTAGAGGGGGATTTCTTCCTTATATTTATATAAATATATATAAATATATATATATTTTGCTGATGCAGTATACAGTGTGTGTGTGTATGTGTGTGTGTATATACACATATATGTAATATATGTATATACACACAAATGGTTCCTGGAAAAGAACTCTGAACGCTTTGCTAGCAAAACACTGTGGTGTGCAAAACTAGGACTCAATAGAAAAAAGCCATTTCTCTGAAGGCCACATAGCTGAGAGTCTTCAGTTTACCTCATTCTTTGTAGCAGCCCTTGATTTTAACAGTTTTTGTAATAGGTACAAACAATCCCATGCCTTTCTAGGTGCAATTTTAAGTTAAGCTAAAATTCTTTTTATGGTAATTTATTTGTATATGAGGGTAGAAGGTGAGATCATGTCATACCTTAAAGTTAAAATCCTAATTTTGGGAAACTGACACTATTTAAATTATTAGCAACTGTTGTACAGAGAGTCTCTTTTTCTACTGCATTGTTACATTAGCATTCATACATGTTCAAGCACAGCATTTTACCACAGGTAAGCATTTCTCTAGCACATGTAAAATGCAATGCTCAAAGTAATGCAGACACTGTTCCACTGCAAAGATGAATGAACTTACTGTCACTTAAGTATTAAAATGAGCAATATAATTGTTTAAATAATATATGCCTTGTTTATTGAAGTTATTTTAAATGTGGATTTAAGGGCCATCCAAATTTGGAGTAAATATTCATCACTAAAGGTAGTTTTATTTTTCAGCACAAAGATAAACCTTGGAATCCATAGATGTCATAATTCACTACTCCATCTCACCTTGCAGGAAGTACAATTTAGTATCCCAGGAAAGCTGCCCTATTAGTACTGTCAGTATTTTCCAGTTAATACATGGTTTACCTAAGATTCATTATGAAAACAAAAAAATTCTATGTTTCAAGTGCTGTTTCACTGAGCTTATTAGAACTGTGTTACTGAAAAGACATTTTCCTAACACGTTAGTGAATGTGTATGGTTGTTGTTAACATATAATCAGTGGTTTCCAAAGTAATCACATATCTGATAAGCTTAAGTGTTTGAAAATAAGAGAATTTGCACAATTCTTTTAAACTGTGTGCCATTCACACCCTAGCAGGTCTCTGTCCTCTTCTGTCTTTTCCCTCTCTCCCTTCCAAAGGTTATTTGCTGGATTAAGTATTTTTTTCTTTTGACATTTTTTAACAAACTTGCCACTGGAATGGTCTATAAGCAACTTTTTTCCAGTCAGCTCACTCACAGGTAGAAGGGGGTGTTACAGATCACTAAATTTTTCTAAAGTGTATTAATCTGTAAATATGGCCAGGCACCAATTTGGGAGTAATGGTCTAAGTATGATTTAGTTCCTAATTTAAGCCTTCATCTGCATGAGCCGCCCTAAGTCCCCAGTGATGTTGGTGGAGATAGAACACAGGGTTCAGCTGCTGGATGTGTGTCTAAATTTCTGGTGTTGCCACTGCTGTATCCTAAGCTGAAGTATTCACTAAAACTTAGATCATAAACTATGATTTTTTTGGGGAAAAAAAACCCCAACTCTATCAGAAATGTCACTCTTGTAAATAGTGACATTTGTAAATAGTAAATTGGGAGATTTTTGTAACTGGAACACGGGGAGGGGAGAGTTTCTCAGCTGCTAAGATTCTCCTCCCTCCCCAGCTTACTTATTTCAGTTATAGTAACATAATGTATACAGTGAATTTAGGCTTAGATTAAGTGGATCATCGTTTGATTAAAAAAAAATGTAAACACTTATCTTGAAGCATACCCAGACTGTGGCTGGAAATATATCTGATCTGTCGATGCTACTGTTATGAATTATTAAATGATAGCAGAGATTTAACAACTAAATTGATGAAATAAATATTTCACCAGGAGCATCTTAAATCCAGAAATAGATGCAGCCACCTGCACTAAAAAAAAACCCCAAACAACTCCACAACCAGTATTCGAAGAGACAGCTGTCAACAGTTGCTTTTAATGAGGTCACTAAGTACTATATAGTACAGTATTAATTTATAGCAGAAAAAAATCATATCTTGTAAACTGTATATAAAACACTATTTTATGGTGCAATCATTTGTCAAACTTATGTCTGTTACTTTTGTTTTAAAGCTGTGTGCATTTTTTCATACCTAAGAGCATCACTGTAAAATCTGCTGAGGACTATTTGTAGGTTTTATTTGCACAAGGTTTTGTTTTAAACTACAGGAAGTTTGTACTGAACATGCCTAAACTTCTGTAGACTTTTTCAGTTCATGAAAAGCAAATGTTTCCATGTGACTCTTCTCCAAAGGTAATCCCATATTTGTGTTGAGTGTTTACATAAACTTTTCTGATTCTGCCATTATTTTTAACTTTTAAAGGACAGCTCATTTCATATGTCACTAGAGAGTCTTAATCTTTTGCTGCAAAGTTCCCCCAAAGGTTTGATGTCCCAGCATAATGTAATTTATGGACACTTTGTGATTTGTTTGGCTAACAACATGTAAGATTGGAAACTCAAAATACCTTCAGAAGGAAAACTGATTAATTTGTCTGTATGGATCTTACCATTGAGATCAGCTGGAATAATCACTTGGAAGCTGTTTGTCTCAGACTTGGGGAGGGTGTGCTTCCCTGAAGGCACCAGGCTAACCGTTTGACGCTATTTTATGTTGTTAATCTTGGTTTTGAGCCATAGCAGTTTTCCAAAGACGCTGGTAGCGTGCAACACCACTGAGCCCCATCCTCTGGCTGAGGTAAAGCCGCCAGACTAGGGCTCTCCTGTCAGCCCTGTGTTTCAGAGCTGTTGTTTAACCACTTCAGAACACAACTGTAGATGACTGTTTGCCCCAACACACAAGAAATGAAAGCTGTCCTTTAAAACCTTTGTGAAGGATGAAAATAATGAAGGAAATGGTGTCTGCAAGCGGGTTGTCCTGCCTGGGCGTCACGTCGCTCCCCGCCCGAGGCCTGACCGTCTGCATCCGTCGCCCCAGCCTTTACTGAGGATTGTTTTCTAATTGGTTAGAGCATTTTGCAATTAATGATTTCCGAACAAATGTTAATACAAACTGTATAAAATGAACATAATTTTCTTCACTTGTATTTTTGTTATTGAGCAAGTTTATCAAAATAAATTGTCTACTAAAGCGACTGGCCTGGGCTGCGCTGCTTGAAACCGGCCTCTCCCCACCCCTCAGGTGTTTCCTCAGCCTCGGCTCCCTCCTACCACCGCCCCGGGGCGGTGTGAAGTGGCGCCGGCTCCTCCCGCCTGGGGCCGGCCCGTCTCCACTGGCGACGCTGTAACGCGCCGAACGCGGCCGGCAGCCGGCCTGCTTGAAGGAAGGGGTCGGGTGAGTGCCGGGAGGTGTCTTGGCCTGACGAGGCTGAGGGGGCTTGGGGGTTTTATGTCACTGACTCAGTGGCCGCCCGTGCTTTCGGGACCTGCCCAAGCGAGGCGGGGGAAGGAGGGAGAGTGTGTGGGGAATGGGGTAGCCTTTTCCCCCGTGAGGTGAGGAGAGTCCCTGGGGATGGGGCGCCGGAGTAGCTGAGGGGCGCTTCCCCCGTGAGGCGGGGACAGCCTGGATGGCAGAGGGCTGCCCTGACGCGCTGTGAGCGGGAGGGCACAGGCGGTGTGAGGCACGGAGCCCAGCCGAGTGAAGAGCGGCATTTTATCGTAGTTTTTGCTCGGTCTTAGTGCGCCACAACTCGAAGGACAGCTCACTCACGGCCTCCATCCCCGCACCCAGCAGCCTCGGGATGTGCCACAGTCCGGCTGTCTCCAGCTGCCTGCCCTTCACACACCGCAGAGGTCTGGGGTTTGCGTTGGTTAATCTTTTTTTCCAGGTTGAGCCGTGTAGTTAGAATCCTATCTCCTGTGCCAGCATATAATTGTGTAAAATCCCTTAGCAAATAGCTCTTTCAAAGTAGTTCCTAAATGTGTTCTCTGTAGATAGGTAATTGTAATTTCTCTTTGCAGCTGTATTTTAATTTGCTGTTGTCCCACATGCAATGTAATTATCATGTAAGTTGCTGGCAATTTTAATACCTTTTTTAATAGTATATACTCTTGAGGATTTAAACTTTTTAATACTTTGAATTTTTCTTTTTTAACAAGGCTAAGTCTGTTTGAATAATGGATACGTGCATCAAGAAAATGGCACAGTTGTTGGACAGCAATCAGGTTTTGGAAAAAGCTGGGTGAGGATACTGTTACAAAGTCTTTTTGGGACTTTGTACATAAATACAGAGTAAATAACTATTTTGTATAAACTATGTACTTAGTCCTTGCAAAACATTTATCATAAATGGAATGTGTAAACAAATGGCAAAGTATAAAACGTTTCCTGCAAAAAAAAACTTGTAAAGACTTTGTGGCAATGCAGGAATATTAGGAGTAATGAAGTAATACAGCAAAATTCATTGTTTTGTAGGTTGACCAAGAAATCCAGTCTGCAGGGTGTTCATCCACCATGGCATGACTTTACTATGTCGCATCCAAGATCAGATAATGGATTGCTGGTCATGTGTAGCAGCAAGATTCATGATCTGCTGGTAGGAGAGTTTTGTTGCTAAATGGAGCAACTAGAAAACTAACAGATACCCACTATACGTACAGAGTGGGGAATAAATGCATCGATAGGCAGCTAATATGTTTCCATACGTGTATTTGCATAAGCACGTGGGCAATAAGTATAATCACTGAAGTCGTGAAACTACATGCAGAGATGAATCAGTCTGTGAAAAATCAGGCAAAACAATAAAGGTAGATCAGTTGTTGGTAGTGCCTTTTTCTTCAGAAAAGAAGACAATATATACCCCTTTGAATTCTGTGAGGCAGGTCTTAGAGATGCTTGATTTTTTTCTCTGGTAAATCACTGGGGTATTTCTTTTAATTCTTCTGCTAAACTCTCCTATTTCTTTTCTTCCTTCCTGTGTTCTCCAAACTAAGCTCTCCTTCAGCTTACAATCTGGGGATGTACTGAAAGCTGCTTTTCCTTTGCATCCAACATCTAAAAGAGTATGCCAATACCTAAGATTGTGTTGTTCTTGGACATGCACTGCCTACCAGCAACTCTTCTTAGGACGTACATTTTTGTCACATTTGAACAGCACATTTCATTTCTTGTATTGCATTTAATTTTTTCTTACTTGATCTGTAGAGAGTACAAATGAAGAAAGTACAGTCTGAAAAGGTGCAAACCTCTGAAGAATGGCTAAGAAACTACAGTTTAGAATCCTTGCAATTAACATTAGAGCATCTGGTAGATGAAGGCAATATTATTTTGTAAGTACAAAAGTGCCCTTTCTTTGCTCTGTTATTTTTGTTTGCACCTCTGATGTTAATGGTGCATAGTGTTCCAGGAATTCAAGAAACGGTGTGGAAGAGATAGAGTTTACAGAAGAGGCTGTTACAGATTTTGAGTCCAGACTTTCTGAGTAAGTACCCATCCTGTTTATGATTTTAATGCATAACTGATTCTGTTATCAGTTATCATCACCCATCACCCATAACTACAGGTAGTGCTTTCAAATCTTAATTTGTTATCTGTGGGAACTTTGGAGTATCTCAGCATTAAATCCTTTCTGCTGAGATTTAGGGTAGGTGATAATTCTATGTCACTACAGCTGAGGTTTAATTTTTTAATGAAGGTGCCAGTCAGGCAGGTTTTGAACTGAAGCAGTTAGCTCATTTTAGAAAGTCAGCTAGTGAATGGTTGGGTTTTCACAGGTAATACCGCATGGGTTATGTTTACTGTAACTTGGGTTAGTTTCAAGTCATGGAGCTAGTGAGGACAATTAGAAGTTAAAAGTTTTCTAAGTGAATTTCAAATGTATAGTCAAGGAAACTTAAATTGAGAAAAACATGTGATTAATAGGTTGAATAAGCTGTAGAATAATCATAAGGTTTTTGCTGGTCTTCACAATATTTGTAAGGCTGTTCTTAGGAGTGTCACTACTTCAGCATACATTACTGTGTTCATTTGTGAAGGTACAGATCTTCCAAAGGTACTTGGGCCCCGAACCATCTAAGCAAACTGTCTACAGTCTGGTTTAAAAAAGAAGTAGCTTTTGTGTTTTGAAAAAGCAAAACGGTTTTCCCCTTTAAAATGTTGATTGAAACTTTTTAAATTGTAAAAACTATGCATATAAGTTGTTTGAAGTAAAACAATTTTAGAGGACAGCAAGCATTTCATTTTACCTCACGTTTTACCTATTTTGAAATGGAAATTGTTGAAAATTATGCTGCAGTTAGTCTGGCACTTCAGTGAGTGTGCTGCCTTTCAACCACAAGGTTCTATTTCATGAGTTTCTTAAGCAGTAGTGTAGTTTGTATTAAGTACATCTTCTGACAATAACCTGTGTGTGCTGAGCTAAACTCAGTTTTGCCTGAACTTCTGTTGTTCACGCATGCACATGGTGAATACCCTTCTCCTACCTCTGAACAGAATAAGCCAGCACCTGATTAGAAAACATTCTATTGTTCTGTTGTTTCAGACAGCCGCATGTCTAATCAAACAGCTTTAGGAGAGAAGTATTTAAATGGTTAACCCTGCAACCACCAGTTGTATGAGAACACTGGAAAGAGTAGTTTTAAAATACTGCTTCTCACAGATTTTGCATTTTTGAGAAGAAGGATGTGATGAAGACAAATGTTTGATTATTACATTGATGTACAGTGCAAGAGATTGCCTTAGCTAAATGTGTGCTATGCCTTTTGTCAGAGTGATTGAACTGTATCAGCAGCGAATTCAGTGGCTGTTGCAGGACAGCAGAAAGGTAACTTTAACTTCGAAGTATGTTTTTAGAATGGAACTGTATATGACATTGAAGAATAAATAAATTTTTTAATATTAGTGAAATGTGTCTTCCGTAACTTGCATGTTTTTGTTACCTACTGTTACACATCATATGCAGTGATACTTTTCTAGTCCATGGACTGTTTTTCTTGATCTTTTACTGGTGTGCGGTTTTCTGCTTTCTATAGATCTAGTCTTTTTCTTTCTCTTAGCAGTCTTAATCATTAGAACCTCTTGCTGACATTTGAGCTGGAGCAGACAATGCTGAGCTTAACCTCTGAGGGAAGTGGAGCTGTCTTGTAGTCCATTGTGCCCTCTCTTGTACAGCTGGTTACTTAATCACTTACAGTGCCTATCAAGGCTAATGCTCAGGAATCAGAAAAGGATATGACTCCCTCTCAAAGGGGAGAGGGAAAAAAGCAGCATTCCAAAATCTGGCTTCCACAAAGTTGCTTGATTTAACCTGAAGGAGATGCTGTAGATGAAGTTATTTTTTATCCTTTCAAATAATAAATAGGTTGCTTGGGAAGGAGGAAATATGATTCACTGGTAGGGATAAACTGGGAGCCAGTTTTAATTCTTCCTTGGCTTTGTCAGCTGTGTCATCTTTGTGCTAAAACTCTTAATGCGCAAATAAATACCTAATTGATTTTAAAATGGTATTGTACAAAATAAACAGTAAAATTAATGAACAGTAAAATTATTAAGCGGTAGATAAGCTTTGTATTTATAATGACTTTTCTCTTTTAAGGTGTTTGGCCTTATAAAAGGAACCAAAGTTGGACTTCTGGTTGATGTGTCTCATATAAGCTGTAGACCTAGACTGCTGGATTTTCAGAAGGATCTTTTTGTAAGTTGTAATAAAGCAGACATTGGCAATTATACTAATCAAGCTTTTGTGTAACTACTAGCCAGGAACTAAGTAAAAAAAAACCCTGCTTAAATTTGCAATATACAGTACATAAAACTTGTCTGTTGTAGGACAGTATGTTTTAAATGTCTTTGAAAGTGTAGTCTTTGTTCATGTCTAGATTCAAACTCCAGTATAGACTGTAATAATAATACTGTCCTTATTAATATTTGAAAGTAAACTTGCCTAACAGAAACAGCTGTAAGAGCTGGAACCAAGTTGTACATAGAGCTGTTTATAGTAAATATGGTTTCCTTATGCTTTTCACAACAAGGCACACTCCACAATTACAGTCAGAACCTTGGTGAGTTAATCACTTTCTCAAGTCCCAGGAGAAACTTGCACTTTATTGTGCATTTTATTTTATAAAATTCTCATAGGTTGGTTTGCTCAGCCTTAATACCTGAGCTATTGTTTAGCTCTACCCTTGAATATATGTTAAATGTTTTTTAGTAATTGCTCTGTGGGTGAGTAGGCCCATTCTAGATCAATATGTTGTTTCATGTTCTCATCAGCTGAAGAGAAAACCTGATACCAGTTCAACAAATATTCCCTGCCTCTTGCCCCATTAACAAATCGGTGGGATTACCAGAGGCTTGAGAGTTTTGTCTCTATTCCTTACCAAATATTTGAATCCATGTTACTTCTTCCTGAAAGCTTTTCTTTGTGGTACCTGAAAATATTTCTGTCAGCTATTTTGGGGAAATTTCTTTTTTCAGTCTTTTACATAGTAACCCTACTAGAAGCAACATGGATAGTAATGCAGTAACATTTCTTAATTTATTAGTGCTTAATTGATGAGCAGCTATGTTACAAGAAACAACTGTACTGCCTCTCATTCAGTGCAGAAATGTCACCTCTGTGGGAGAGTCCAAAAAACATCAATGTTCATGTGTAAGTATGTTTCTCTATAAAATAAAGGTTTTCCAAACAGGGTCTGCATTTAATTAGAGCAATCCCTTGTAGATAATAGTGTTTTTCATCTTGTGTCTGCAGTGATTTTTAAGAAAGGAAAAAAAGCTATGAATTTCAAGTGCAGTCAGTGATTTCAAGCTGGTTGTTCATGCATAAAATATCTTTGCAGCTCCTGTGGTTTGTAGTAATCTTCATAATCTATCCTATTTAGCACCTGCATGTTAAGTGTACATGGTCCTTTTTCTGTTTTCCTCCCACAGGCTACATGAAGCAAGACAGTGGATAAAACAGCTGGAGCCTGGTCGAGGCTGCAATTTACTGAAAGGCTTAAAACATGTCTTTACAATGAAAGAACTCAATTCTCTGGTTCTTATTGTAGGAAGCTGGTAAATCTTTTATCTGTCCCAACAACCACTTTTAACTTGGATACAAAATTGCTTCAAGAATCTGAACCTGATACAAAAATAAATAGAAAATTTAAGATCCAGGTTTTTTGTATAAAGTTTTGTTCATATCCCTGAACTTCTTTATTTCTTCCAACTTTAAAAAATTATAAATCTCTTTTTTTGATGCAAAGCTACATTTTTCCTTTGCAGATCAGTTATCACATTAATCCACTAGAAGTCTGCTAGCTCTAATTTTACACTAATAAAAGTCCTTCAGCACCATTAAGGATGTCACTGAAAGGGCCCACACTGCTGGGTTAGATCAGATGATGAGCTTGATTTTGCTGTAAAATGGCATTAAGCATTCAAAGGTAGTTTTTAATGTGTTTGTGAGAGCACATTCTCTCTGTGATCTCGGTGGTGCTGATAGAAAACTTAAAATATCTGATTTAAATATATGAAAAGAGGCTAAGATTAGGTAAATTATGGACTTAAATTCTGAAATTCTACTGTCATGTAAAAATTTGCAGTACTGAAGTCAGGATTACAAGCAAAAGACTACAGTAAGGATTTTGGGAGTGTTACTGTACTCCCAATTTATTTATATTTATTTTAAATGTGCAAAAATGGGATGATGTAACCTTTGGCAAGATTGAGATTACATTTACTGAATGCTCAGTGTTCAGTTGAAAGGTTCCAAGTTTTGCTTAGACCTGCTTTGAACAAAAGGCAAAGTTTAGAGTATGTGCACATGAAAACTTCATTAATTTCTATCCCTGGCAAAAGTGTAGCTAGGAGGAAATGATTTTACTAGCCATGAAGACCCATGGATGGCTAAGTTCTGAGCACAAAGCAAAGTTTTACTTTCCTTAATGAAGACAATGGACATCCTTACAGGTTGAAGATCTGAGTTGAAAGCTTTTCTATCACAGTTTGTCACAGTGGACAAAACCTCAGTTCCCAATTTTTAGCTTCCAAAGCTAGCAAGGAATAACTTGGAACATTTCATCCACAAGCCATTGTGAACTGGAATAGAACCTTAGTGCTTTTGTTATCCGTCAGGTTTTCAGGACAGAACCTAAACTGTAGTAGTGGTACCTCAGTAATGGTTGAAAGAGGGAGAGGAGGTCAAGCTGTGCTAAATGACTGGATTACATTCCTGTGATTTGTTAGTTATTTCCCATTCATTTTCTTCCCTGTCTTCTTCAGTGTGGTCTTTTTTCCCCCATTTGATTACTGCCATTGTTAATTTTTTTTTTTCCTTATTTATTTATATCAGCCCTGATCAGTCTTTGGAAATTCTGTCTGACTATGCTCAGCAGTGTATGCTGGGGAGAAAACTGCACCTTCATGCTGTTACATATGATTGCAGCAGTCCTTCTTCTCTTGTAAGTAATAGTATTAACACTTCTTTAAGTGTCCTGTCATTTGCTTCCTATCCAGCTGCTGTGTAAGTAAGGAGATTGCAGTGGTAGATAGGATGAGAGAAGGAGCTGGGAGAGAGAAAAAAAGCAGCAAAGTATTTAAGAGGTAATTATGGGCAAGGAAGGATAGCCTAGCATTTATACTTGCAGACTTCAGTGATGTGCCTTCGATCTGACTAGTACGAGCCTTCCCTAAAAGGGCGAGGAAGTGACACAAGGTGAATAAGCTTGACCCTTATTGCCTGTTTTGCAAATTCTTTACTGAGTTGATTTTTCAGCCATATTAAAATAAGACTGGTGAGAAAACAATGGAAACATAATTACTTTGGCTTTTTCATTACATATACCTCAAAGCTTCTTTCTTTGTTACTAATTGAGAATTAAATAGCAACAACCCACACTATCAAAAGATATTACTGAATCAAAGTAACTGTTTTTCTTCCTATTTATATATGTAGGCAGTTCTAAAGAACCTTGCAGAAGCTGTAAGAGGCCGTTATCATTGCTACTCTTCAAAGGGAGAGGTAGGTGACAGCTAGAGTGGCAAAATATTTTTCTCTTTTTGATGATTCTTCACTTTGAAAGGTAATTTAGTTATAATCTGAGTAGAAGTTTATAGCAAGAACTGGTGCTGAAAGTCTCCGTCATGGTAGTGCTAAGGATGTGGTCAATAAACTTGTGGTTAATTCCTTCTGCAACTGAAAATGCTTTCCTAAAAGCATAATAAATTTAGCAGATGTTGTTCACTGACTTAAAGCTGATGAATAGGATGAAAGCAGCGGCTTATTGTAGACTGACTCAAAATAATACAACAATGTCTTGTTTATAACATGATAACTAAATTATCTGTGGTGCATTAGATACATTTACACTCAGTTCTGCAATGCCAGGCAGTCTTGTATAGATGTATGCACGTCAAAGTAAGAAAGCTGTGTTGGGTGGGTGTTTAAATAGTAGTTAACTCATTTTTTGCTTTGTTTTTATATGTACAGAGTTTTGATAGCAGTGACTTTCAATTGCTACTTCAGGAATCCCGAAAGGCCAAGGATCTACTCGGGAGCATCAAGCAGAATTTCCAAAGAAGAACTGGTGACTCACTTATTGGTCGAATAGCAGATGTAAGTATCTTTTTATTTTCATATGTACTTCAGATACTTTGAAGTATTGGGGGTAGAAGTTTTTAGTGTTTACTGTATGAAAAAAAATTTATGATCAGGTATTTTGGTAAGTGAACTTTGAATATTATGTATTGGCCATCCATTGTAAGAGCAAATTAAGGCCCAAACGAGTAAAGATGACATTTTGCTATACATTCTCCTAAATGCAGCAATTTTATGCATCAACAGAAATATGATGAAAGGAACATTGTACCGTGGAAGACTAAGAGAAGCACTGGCTTAACTGTATGCATAATTATTTAAATTAAGTTTCAATAGTCCTTTAAATTGGTGAAAAGATACTTCTTCGTGATCAAGATGGACAATTACTTGAGTTGCAAAATCATAAGGGCTTGCCTAGATCTATTACTAGTATTGAAGTTAGGAAGCTATAGTCTGCCTGTTACACATCTGTCTCTGTGTTGGTCCTAGTTTATCATGAAGATTTGGTGCCATTTGTTCTGTAACAGTTGTCTTGGTTATGTTTCTGTTTTTATGCTTTATTTGACCAACATACCAGGGGTTGGTTCTTTGTTTGTCTTTTCTCCAATAATGTAACTTATAAATACTCTTGATGAAATGAGTGTGAGGAAGAAAAAGAATCTCCCGTGATTTTTCTTTTTTTCTACGGGATGTTTGGAAATTCTAGTTTTGCTTTGATCTGATAGAGAGTTTATTTACTCATGTCTGTCTTTCACCTTGTCTTAAATGGAAATATGCATCTCTCTATTGCCTTATTCTCATCTCTGTACTTTTTAGGGGCCTGGAAGTTTAGGAAGTGGCTAAATTTGCCTATGGTCACTAAACTTGAAAGCTAAAAATTTGGCAGCACTGCTCCTTTTCATAATTACTTTTCTTGGAAAAGATTATTTCCTGTATGTACAGCCATAATCTTTCTGTTTTCGTGAGAGTTTTTGCATTGTAAAAAGCATAGTGAAGTTAATGGAACATTGACCCACAAACCCATCTTTAAGAGGACCAGTTATAGCTATTTTGAAAGTGGTTTTGTTATTGAAATCCCAGTACTTTGAAAATAAGTAAAATGTAAGTAAAACAGGGTAATTTGGATTGAGGGTAGGAAAAAAAAATGCTAAAAATTGCAAGAGTTTTTCTTAAAATCCATTTTAGGTTTCCGCAGAATTTGCAAGTACAGCACCTTGTAACTTCTTCCCAAAGCATCCAAAGCACCAAGGACCATTAGTTATTCAAACACCATGCATCCTGGCCAAAACCTCAAGAGAATGGTTAAAGACATATGGATTGAAAGGTAGTGCAGAAGGAAAAGCTTAACAGGTATGAAGCATGAACACAAGGCAGGGCATGTGTTTTATTTCATTTCTTTGTTTCTCGCTATAGCTAAAAAGTTAAACCTTTATCAAGTTCTGGCTCCCAATGCTTTCTCTCCTGTGGAAGAATTTGTACCTATTCTTAAAAAAACAGTATCATCAACTCTACATGAGGTATGTAATGAGGGCTCTTGCTTTTTCTCACTGTTTTCTTTTTTCTTCTCTTTTTCTTCCTATTGCTACATTTTTCTATTTAAAATCAGTGCTTTATAAGTTGTGAAAGTCTACAGGCTTTAATTGAAATTTGAGTCACTGATTCAGATCAAATACTTATGTATTCTTAAGAATGATTCAGGAAGGAATTCCATGTTAGTGTAGCTTATATAAGCTTCTGTAAACACACAATTGTGTTATTTATCATTCTAGAAAGCAATGATTCAGTTTGAATGGTATGATGGAACTGTGAAAAATATCCATGTTGATCTGCCAGTGTTGTACAACTATCAGGTGAGTTGTCTGTAGTGATGTGGCCTTGTCAGGGCTAGATAATCATCTAGCTAGTTGTGTGTGTTGTGAAATGATGAGGTCCAAATGTAGCAAGTTCTATGTGATTGCCAAATGGCAATATTCTGCAGATGGTCGCATTAGAAGTAATTCATCTGAAGTTACTTTTTTTTACCAAGAGTAGCATTTTAGCCTTAACAGCGCTCCTACAACACTCTTGTCATGCACTTAGACATGTTTGTTAATGTGAGTGTCAGAGACAAGTGATGTCAGCATGTTTTGTGCATAACCAACTGGTTTTTAAGAGTCAAAGCAGAAACTGTTTCTGCTTACGTGATGGAAGGTTGTCATATCTTTGCATTACTCTGAAGTGTCAGTAGAATCTGGGTATTTGTATTTCATGTTTTAGCATATGCTCAAACAGTCTTTATACTTAATGTGAATTCCCAGAATTGTGCCAACATAGTTTTTGAGCTGGCCGTACCAGCGTATTATGCTGCTTTGCATTTGCCTTCCGCCCAATAATTGCCAGTTTCTTCAAGAGGGTAGCAGGGCAAAACTAGGGTTTTGTCAAGCTTGCAGATGAATTAAGAATGCTGTCAGGTGGGAGATGTTAGGATTTTTGGATACTTGCTATGGTGTGTTGCTGTATAAATGATCTTAAAACTACGGAGAACATTTAAGCTGTATGGGGTGTTAAGGACCTTTGAGGACTTAATTTGCTCTTTTAAGTATAGAAGTAGAGATACATACATACATATATATATAATATATATGTAATATGCAGACAACATAATGAAGGCCACTTGAATTCTTATAGACAGTAACTACTCTTGAAGATTTCCTCATTGATCAGAATGCAGATGATCAGAGTGAGGCCCAAGTTTAACGAAATAGAACGTGCTTGTAGATATTTGCAGCCAGGGTGTGTTATATAGTGGTCTATTCATTCCTTTTCTTTTCTCTCTTCTGTACCAGCCCTGACAAAGGGCTGTGGAAATGTTTCCAGGCAGGACAGATATTTCTTTAAAATGGAAGAAGGGTGAGAAATCTGTAGAATTCTATAGTTGGGTCAAAAAGGAGAGTGTAAAGTTTAACAGGCTGACGTGGAAGCAGCTTCTGGCTCTTTGGTCGCCATCAAATGCTTGTGTTCTGTGCTCCAAAAGTGTGCTACCTTGTAGCTTTGTTTCTGAATTCAGTGTCCTTTTCTAGCTTGATTTACCCTCATACATAAGCTTGCAAAGGTCATGTTCTGTAGTTTGGACAAATTGCCTTAATGTCTTCAAATTGATACTGGGTTAAAGAATGATATGTGTTTGAAAATACTGTGTTTATTTTAAATGATGTGTTTTGTTAAGAACACTGCTTAAAAATGCTATTGAAGAAATTATAGGCTTGCAAAAAAGACCTTTAGACCCTTTGTTGCTTTTCTATCATTGTATGTTCTTATGGACTGTATTCTCATATCTTTACAAAGAATGAAATGCTGCTGTCAAAATGAATGAAAATCATTAATTTTTTCATTACTATACTGTCATGTTACATGACATGCTACATGTTATAAGTCAATGCCACATTGCATTTGGCAATAAAAGACTTATTTGAACTTTTTATTTTTATTTTAAATTTTCTGTATTTCATCCATAGAAACTCCTTGTTAAAATGGTAAGAATCTATGAGAAAAGAATTGACTGGCTATCTGTTGCTAGCAGAAGAATATGGGGAAGTGTTTGTGAAAGGAGGTATTGTACTTTGATAGTCTTTTTTTTGTATATGGTTCTAATTTGCCAGCCTTTTCTTTATGTGTAAGTCAGCAGCAAGGAACACAGGGCAAAAACCAGTTAAGATGTAGAGACAATGGTTGCAGATATGACTAGTGTAAGCAGTCCACTTCTGAAAACAGATATTGATATACAGCTTTTGTAGTGATCCAATCAATGTAAAGAATCCAGTGATCATTGGTCAACACAAAATGGCAATTTCCATTTGACAGGTTGATACTCTTAAATTTGAGTTATCTAGCAAGTAAGCCCTTGGGGAATGTTCTATCATAAATCGTGCATGAACAGAACCTCTTGGCAAAAGGTAGTGTTTACAGTCAGCTTTTGAAACCCATGGTGTTAGTATGTATGCTAAGAGTTTTTCTGCACTGACAAAGCAGGTAGTTGGTACATTGAAGCTCATTTTCCAGTAAGAACTCATAAGAGTCATCCATGCTTTTCAGGAGTGTCTTGGATATTCCAAGTATAGAGAAGAAAGAGGACATGTTTAGGGTTCAACAGCCATTATGGCACTACACGTGCTGGTACCCTGATTGTTGCATAGCTTAGGAATTATAGAACCATACAATGGTTTGGGTTGGAAGGAAACTTAAAGCTCATCTAGTTCCAGCCCCTTGTCACAGGCTGGGACACCTTCCACTAGACCAGGTTGCTCAAAACCCCATCCAGCCTGGCCTTGAGCACTGCCAGGGATGGGGCAGCCACAGCTTCTGTGAGCAGCCTGTGCCAGGGCCTCACCATCCTCAGAATTTTCCATTATTGCTACTAAGTTTTTTAATTCTCACCTCATGTTTTGCAGATTTATTTTTTTTTTAATACAGATTCAGTGTTTATACATTTTGATACATAGCTACAGCATACTTTGGCAAGTTAGAGTACAGTGATGATAAGAATGTGTAATTAAGATTTGTTCTTTTTCTTTGATGAATAACATATTTCTTATCTAGGGTGGTTATACTTGTTGATATATCAGTGACAAACTCTATGTACATCATCCATATCCAACATTCTTTGCGACTTTTACTTGAAGAACAAATGTCAAATAAGGATTGCTTCAATATTATAGCGTAAGCAGCTGTTTAAGGTTCTTTTAGAATAATTGTAACATGTGGCAGTGAAAGAAGTGCGCTGAGAGATTGTAGTTCCTAATGGAAGTATTTTAGATTTTTTAATTGTACTGAATGTTTTATGATGAAGAGTCAGTAAGAGTAGGACTGATTTGTTGTTACTGGTTAAGTGTATGGATCAGATGTACAGAGACCAGATTAGTAACTAAAAATCACTGGTTTGGGTGATGCTCACTGAAACTGATTGTGTCATATGTGTTACAGATTCTTATGCTGCTATATTGTTCGTAACAATAGTATTAATTCAAATGTTAAGTTTTCATTGGAAGAGGATTTTGGTGTCTCAGGTGCTCTAACTTGGAACACCCTTTACATTTTACAGTAACTCCAATACTTTTTATTATATAGTAGTACTAAAATTCCGCACTTGACACTGGGAGTAAGAAACATATGGCATGGGTGCTGAGCAGCAGCTGGACAGGTTTATGACTGACAAGTAAATGGAAGAGACAGCAGCTCATGGAGCTCCAAACCTGGTGGGAGAACAGAGCCCTTACCTCATGAGGGATACAGGCAGCATCTGAAGGTTGGGGTGTTTTTTTGTTGCAGTCCTTCTGCTGAGCTTTTACCAGCTCACTTAGGATCCTGTTCTTCAAATAAAAATGTAGTCTGGCCCACTGCCTTGAAAGTCTGACAGCCCCTGAGTGGTGGATAAATGTGCATAACTAAATGGTTTGAAATAGAAAGGAGTTAACATCAGGCAACTTTACATCTGTAATACCCCAAATGAGTTTTGCTTTGAAGTGAATTTTTTTTTGCTTGTTCTAAAGAAAAATCTGAAAATTAATTGCTGTTATTTCTCCATGAAAGATTTGGGAGTGATATTGTGCCTTGGCAGCTGGAACTGGTTCCTTCCCAACCAGAAAACTTACAAAAGGCTTGGAGGTAGGATCAAATAACTTTCCCATACATCTGAGTTAAGTGATCATAGGTACTGTGACACAGGTAGAACCAAGAAAGGGATTTGTGAACAGTTTAGAAAACTGACAGGTTTAACATACTACAAAGATATGTTGCTGTGAATTGTTCTACACTGATTATTCATGATGGTTTGTTGTGAAAACAGCATTGTAAAGTTAAGTATGTCTCAGTGACTTTGTATTCTTTATGTACACAGAATATATGTGTACAGAGATGCAGAAGTGTCTGTGTGAGAAATGCACAGGTGACATGATGAATTGAAAACTGATTCAAATTGAACTGGGATGTGAAACCTAAACTGTGTTTTTTTCCCACATACACTGGAAACAAACCCCAGGTTGCTTTTTGTGGAGTCATACCCTCAGTGGTTTCGTTACATCTCTGTCATTTCATTTTTATTCCCATAAATTCTGCTATATTATGATATTTCCACATAAAAATAGGAAGAATTCTTCCCTCTCTATGCTCCGCATCTTACCTTAAAATCAAGTTGTCCATGGTGGCAGTACAGAAACTAGAATAAATAATTCAGGTCATTCTATAATCTGTTTTTACTCTCTGTTAAAAATCTTATGCTCCAGAGCAATGGTATTTAAGATTTTTAGTTCTCTTTATTGCTTTAAGCAGAAACAAAAGATTTTGTTGCTTCATTCTCTGAACGTTTTTTTTTTTTTTTAGGTGGGTGTTAAGCCTGCAGTGCAAAGGGAGTAGAAATCTCATGAGTGCACTGAGAAGAGCTGTGGAAATAGATTTCAAAGACAAGGATAAATACAAATCGCAAGGACTTTACCTGCTGACTACTGGAATACCTGATCAGGAAACAGTAAGTGTTATCACAGGGTTTGCAGAATTTCTGTTAAGTTCCCATTTTTTGTTTCTTTTTCTTTTCTAGTCATCATAGCTTGTTGGCAAATACTTTTTCTTTACATATCTGAGCCAGCACAACTGTCAGGGTCTTGAATTTCTATTTCTGCAGTTGCTCCTTGAATATTGGAGATATCAATTCTTAATAATTTGTGAATTATAGCAATTATTAATAATGTGTGAATCATAGAAAATTCAAGAGGTGTTTTTAGGGTTCCCTTCCCTCTCCAGTTCTGGCCATCATTTCACTGCAAATTTGTGAGTTTGAAAAAACCAACTCTGATTTTTCTATTTTTTTTTTTTTATGATATTATTTCCTTATAGCTCGTGGAAACAAAGCCACAAATAATTCTACTGTGGAGCTTCACAGTACGCTATGTAAAGCTCCTATTTTTAATAATATTAATCCATTGCTTGGATATATGTTCATAGTGCATGTGCTCTGTGGCCTATTGTTTCTGAACCTATGGTAATCCATCTGCAATAACTATGTGTACACAGTAGTGTGTCTCTTGCTTTTGTTACCAAACTTCTGGAAATTCTGGGCAAACCTAAGAAATCATTAGAAGCCTGTGTGGATAGTAAAAAAACAAAGGGTACATACAGAAAGCCAAATGGATAGTTGCATCCTTCCTACTTTGCTTCAGTGCATGGGTAACTTGGAGTCCATGGCCTGTGTCTTTGATTTCCATAGGTACCCTGTCTTGGCTTCACTAGTAATAGTGACAGGTTTTGTGTATGTGCATGAATTGAGGAGGCATTTTGCTACTCAGAGTATGTTCCTGGACTGAATTGCTCAGATTGCGAATATTTGTGAGTCAGTTCAGGAGTGAGTGGAGTAGGTGGGAGCACATCTGAGGTAGAGGGTCACTACTAATCTGTTGATTTTTTTTCCCCTACCCTCTGTGTTCCAGCACACAATCAGTGCTTATGTAGCTGAGGTTTGCAGAGGTTTTGATTTACAGCTTCATGTCTGTCTGTTCAGTGTAATGGAGAAGGTTGACTCTAATGGGATCATTCCAGCCCGCTATGCTAACCCAACTGAAACTGCAGTTGCTTTTAAAGAAATAGTACAGACAGCCAATGGGAGATTTCATTGGTTTGGAGAAGCAGGTATGTGAAAAGGAAAGTCAGCATATACTTCTTTCTCTTTAGTTAAATAATATTTATTAATGCCTCCCCCATCAAGTAGTTTACTTTTTTTAGGATGTGGTAGTATTGTACTAGCACTGAGATATAAACAGAGGTCCTAGGTTGATTGAGGCTTTCAGTTGCACTGCAGAATATTATAAAAAAGCCTTAATGCAGGAATTTGATTTTTTTGTTTGTTTCTTTTAATTCTGCTAGATATTTTAAAGATGTGCATATAGTTGCTAATGTGTTAGGTACAGGCTGCCTGGACCCAGCAGGAAAACAAGGGCTTATAGGAAACAAAGGCTTTTTGTTTCTTTTCATTGATAATTTGGAATGCTTTACAAATTGATGTATGTTTTTAAAAATTATGTATTTTGTACACTTAAAAGCTGATTAGCATATATTTGGTTATCAGGTATTTTTGAAAGTGATGATATCAATATTATTGTGTCTGAAATGGAAAAAGCAAGCAAGTACTCGCAAAAGGTATGAATTATATATATCTCTTAAGTTTTCTGTTTCTTTAGAAAAAAATTCAACACTGTTTGTTCAGCTGACAGTGCAGAAGATTGGACAAAACGAAAATCCTTGTAAGATGGGCAGGATTGGACAAAACGAAAATCCTTGTAAGATGGGCTTGAGAGTGTGAGAATACTCACCACAGAGTAAATATGGCCTAGAAAGCAGTTGTACAATGGCACTGAAGTGATGGGTGTTGGAGTGGCCATGATTCCTTATCAAATACAAGGAGTTTACAGTTGAAGTGATTCTCCTTTTTGTTGCCCATCCTGTGATGAATTCTTCCCAAATAGAATTGTTCTTTATAACTATATGTATAAAAATATATAAAGATACATATAAAGAGAAATATGTTAAAAAGTTATATGTATTCTATAACAAACAGAAAATGTTATGTTCCTGTAAGTCACACTTCAGGGAGGGTTCATCAGCGACACAATACCTTTGTTCAATTCCGAAACAGTTGCTTTCTTAAGTGCACTAAGGGTATAGAACTAGACCATATCTCTCTATATTATATGCCTATATATATTATATATTATATAAAGCTATCTAAGAAAGTGACTGAGGCAGTGTGCCCAGCCTGGCCATATTGTGGTTATGTGTTACAAAAGTGTGGTTAGAAAGATATATGCAGTGAGGTCTATATCCAGAGGTCTGTACAGCTTGTTGCATGCAAGTCTGAGTCACAAAATCTTTTGTTTAAAAAGAAGAATTGGTAGATATTTACTGGGATCTTAAAATATTTTGTTGCCATTTAATAATTGCATATTCTTGATTCATCATCTTCCAGTTTGTTCTGGTCTTTGTTATGCAAACCGTTGCCTTTTCTTTTAGAATGTTTGCTCAGAGCAGGAAGGATTTCCCTCCTGTGTATTAAAGCAACCACAACACAAAGGGATTTCTATTCAGTTAGAGGTGTTAAGCATTGCCAGATTAATAAATTTGCTGTGAATTTTATTTTTATTAAAGTAATAAATATAGAATGTCTAGCTTTGAAATGTCATTTACTTAAATTTCATGTATATGAATTACTAAATGCTGTGAACTTCCATTTCAGTGTGCATTCCTAGTGGAATCTTTAAAGCAACGTTCAGTAAATCAATCTGCTAATACGATTATACCAGAAGGAGACCCTAATGTGCTTACAAAGAAAGAGAAAAGAAGGCCACAGAAGTTGCCATCTCCTAAACCCACAGCCCTCAGTCTGGCTAGAATGGTTTGAAATGGTCCTATTTTTAATACGCTGTGTGTTTTAATTAGAGATTTTACCCAGCTGTCAGATGCTGCTCTTTGTGAAAGAAGTGCTCAGGCTGAAAATTTGCAGGAATTAAAACAGCACTGTAGGAGTCCCCTGAATTGACATTGTAATTCAAATTCAAAATGCTACATAAACAAAAAAATACATCTTATTAATTCCCACTAAATAATTAATTATAATGGAACAACTTTGCAGTGTCTAAAATTGCCTAAATAATCCCTCCTCTGACTTTAAATATTTAGTGTTCAATGAAAACAAAGACAAAGCAGAAATGTGCTTTACCAAATTGCATCTATTTTTCAAGTCCTTCTAGAAAGTACTGAATTTTATGGTATTCTGCTCATTTCCAGGTGAGACAGCTGCAGCTGAGTAGCATGTCTTTGGCCACACAGACAGCCAGCATGAAAACTAGAGATAGGATTCAGGATTTGTTTCCTGCCTGCTGTGCTGATTGCCATGGAGTTATATTACTGAGTCCTTTGGGATTTTGCTGATGTTTTTTCCTTGTTAATTTTGACTGTGTGTGCATCTGTTCTGAGTGGCTTTGCATATCTGTAATATATACAAATGGCCAGGGCCAGTGCTCACTACTTCAGTATAGAAACTACTAGATAAGAACTTCCTATTGCAGAAAATGTAGTTAACTTTTGACCTGGAATTTTCAGGTCTCATCTTTGAAATTGGAATGATACCTTAAATGTAGGCATGTTCATGCGTCAAAGACCTGGTAGGTGAGCTCAAACAGGTCTTCCATGCTATTTTATCAAGACTAGTATACGCTCAACACTTCTTCACAAATGCAGGAAAAAAGTAATCACTCAGAGATGTGGCCACATAGCATAGTTTTACAGGGATTAAACCTGTAGGAAACTGATACAGGTTGTCTGTAGATATTTTGGGATATTTATAGTTTGTTATGTTTTATAGTATATAATGTTGGGAGTTGGACTAGATGGCCTTTGAAGGTCCCTTCCAACCCAAACATTTCTATGATTCTGTTACATAATAGTATGTTATAGTATGTTATTTTACATTAGATGTCAGTTACTTGAAATCTCTGAATCACAGCAAAAGTCTGAGCCTAAAACAGGGTCAAACAAGTATTCACGTTGTTTAGCAGGCTGCTTATCCCCTAGAGGGTTGACCCTAGAAATTTCTATACCTAGAGGAAAAACAAGTGTTGTCAGCACTGTATTTCAAATACTCAATAAAACTCTGCAGAAAATACTATATGCTATATTTTATAAAACAGTGCCATTACCATACTAGACTGATCCTTCAAGTTGCAAAAATGTTCCAGACTCTTCTGCCTGGAGATATTGGTCTTCAGTTCTAGGCAGGAGATGAAGTGGCAGAGCAATTAGAGTTACAATTGCTCTACCAAGAAATTACAAAGTAACAGGTCATCATGGCAAGTGCTGACTTGTCAGAAGAGCCAAACAGGAATTAGAGAACAATGAAGGGTAGTTGTAGTTTTGCATAATGAAATTCCGACTGAAACACTTTTTAATTGCCTTTTTTAAAAATTATTATTACTATATGTGCTTATAGTATATTAAAGACAACCATGATGCAGAGATAAATTCTTCCAGAAGAGTACAGACATGGCGTCCTACTAGTGCCAAAGCAGAAATTACACCAGGTCTGTATAGATACGGGGCTTTTGTCTTCAGTTTAGTTTGGGGTTTGCTTAAAAGGCGATTTTAAAATAGGGATTTAATTGAAGTTTTCAGAAACACTTGCAATTGTAATGCTGGGGATGTGTTGGGGAATTTTGTTTTGTTTTTGTAAAGTCCTTTGAGATCTTGTGGTCAAAGCTGCTCTAAAAAATGAAGATGTAGATGATTATGGAGTATTTGGCTTGAAATTTTTTGCAGGTGACTTTTTAAAAATCAGGGGTTTTTTTAAGTACTTTGATATATAGAAATTTTGCATTTGTTTTCAAATGTGGAACTGTGTATGAAATGCTTGTTTGTGGGGCCGGGGTTGGTTGATTGGTTTGTTTTAATCCAGTCACATGTGACTTAAAGGCCTGTGATTTAAACCTCAGGCTCTCAATATTGCTTTGTTTATTTTCTTAACTAGGTCCAGTATACCAAAAGTATCCAAAGGTAACGTGCATAGGAAAGTCTGTTCCCTCTGTTATATTGCCAAACAAAGAGGAAATCTGTTCAAGCAGAGAGGTACTTTGCCCCTTACTAGTGAAATGCCATTTGAGAATTATCCATATGAATGAATGTGAACATGTCAGTTGTGATTCCTTACAATGTATTATTACTTAATCTGTTCTACTATTTACTAGCAACCAGTTGCTTCATCTGTTTGTCTTGCCAGTGGCTATCGAAGTACAGTATTAAAAAGCTTAAACTGGAATTGCCTCGACTCCTGTTTGGTCCAGGCTGTACTCACCAACAGAAAAATGTGGCATTGCTGCGCAAGAAAGTGTCAGCAAAATACTGCACAGTCTTCCCTAGCGTGGAAATTGATGTAAGCATTTGCAGACTTCATCTACCTACATCATTGAAAGGTTTTGTGTTTAAGACAATGCATGTTGATCAGCATTTGTGG
This sequence comes from Psittacus erithacus, assembly GCA_009867235.2. Taxonomy (NCBI): domain Eukaryota; kingdom Metazoa; phylum Chordata; class Aves; order Psittaciformes; family Psittacidae; genus Psittacus; species Psittacus erithacus. Next base: position 9,942 of record WYDI02007837.1, on the reverse strand, counting down.
CTTGCTAGTGTGATATTCCCTTCACTCTTCCCTGGTCTTCTTTCTGAATCATGTTTCTGTTCGAAAGCTAGAGAAAGTTTCTTGTGGTGAATAAAAGATCATTTAGTATGTTTGAAGTGGAAAATGCATGGAATCTGGAGAATGCGTCTCCTCTGCTCATACAGTGTGGAAAACAATTTTAAAATTTTAAGTAAAGCTTTTAAAATTTGTGAGTAAAAACTGGAAAAATGTTGGATCTTGATTGTTCGGGTAATACCTGTCGAGAAGCACAGAAGGTTAAGTCCAGGATACTATTGCTCTATTATATCTATAAAAATGTCAGAGATAATGCAGTTAGTTCACCTCTCTAGTCAAATTTTGTTGTTCAGCTCAACTGGCTGAGGTGAGAACAAGGCTTTCCTCATTTGGGTAAACCAGTTATTTAGTAGCAACAGAGTCACAGAAATTTTCTTACACTATTTCATAGAAATGTAGACAAACCCCACAGATCTTCTTGATTTTTCCAGGGAGTTGTGAAACATCTGCAGTTTCAACCTAAAGAGCTGGAAATCTACACTGAACAACTGGAGAAAGTGTTGCAGCGCTATATAGAAAGAATACAGTGGCTTCTGTCAGGTACTGGTGTGCATCTGGTCTATAAAGCACAGTTGAAACATATATAAAATATTCTTGTCTACTACTTATCGTACAATAAATCTGAATATAAATCTGGACCTCAAATATAAATAGAAATAATTGGTTTTGCATTTCATTGACTTTTTAAAATGTATTTTTATGAATACAAGAACACAAGAGAATTCAGTGTCTGTGTAGCTGAACCATCGAGCTTGCTGTGAAATAATTAGGGCTATGATGTAAATTTCTCCTTTTTGTATGTTGTTTTCAGAAATTTAAGGTTCCTGGTGTCAGAAGCTTTGTATCCATGGAATATATACAATTACATCAACAAACAAAATTAGCTTTAAAGTTTCTTTTGCTAAGAATGTGCCCTGCTGGTGGAAAGTATTTTGATCCCTCTGTTTCTTGTTGAACTACCTAGCTGCACACAGATTAGAATTTATTATATAGAAATATGCCCAGAATAACCCCTAAAGACTAAAGATTTTACAATATGCTCAATAAAATAATATGCTCAATAAAATAAGCCTATATAATGATAATTAGTTTTAATGTTCTGGCCTAGGAAGCCGAAGATTGTTTGGTACCATTTTAGAAGCAAATGTCTGTATTTTGATTGATACATCTGGTTCCATGGACCCATATTTGCCACATATCATGAAAGAACTTGCATCCCTTATCTGGGAACAGCTGAGAAAAAATAAAGTCAGGTATGATGAACTACTGATAAAGACTGAAATCTGCACTACTTATTATGTCATAAGATTACTTAATAACAAATAATACAGTACTGAAAATATACAAGTAACTAAGATATGTTGGTGCATAATACACATGTGACGTGAACTGCTTTTTCTGTTCTTGTTAACCAGCTTTCAGGTTGAGCTCTTTAAGATTTGAGCCTCATTTGCCTGATGCTGTTCATCCTGTGGGCTCAGAATACCCATTGATATTCTGTTCATGCAGAGTGAGATATGCTTTCTGACTCTCCTAAAACTGAAGACTTTAATCCAATATTAGGCTCTTGGGTTTTGTAGGGAAGAGGAGTTGGTTGGGTTTTGTGGTTTTTGTTTTGTTTTTTCCTATTGGGTTTGCTTTTGTGTTTGGAATTTTTTTTGTTTTGTTTTATTTATTTCAAAACTGACTTATTTGAAGTGACTGATAATATTGATTACATTTTAATCTTGTGGACCATCTTTCTCCTTAGGTTTAACTTGCTGAGATTTGCAGAAAATACAGAGACTTGGAAGGAGTGTCTTGTAGAGGCAACTGATGAAACATGTCACAGTGCTGTGCAGTGGGTGTCCACATTCCACGCTCATGGTAATACATGCACCCTTATGGCTTTACAGGTTAGTAAATTGTGTACTCCATTTTGGAGAAGACATTGTGTCTTGGTGATATAACACTTCCATCTGATATAACGCTTCCATCTGACTGGTCATGGTTTAGGAAAATTTTTTGGTCAAAACATACAGCGTTTTTACATGCAAAACATGAACAGGTCTGGAATCAAGCCACTGTTTCTGTCCTCAAGGCTAGTAGGTACTAGAATTCATCACTCATACTGAGTTTAAGAAAAATTTGAAATAACAGTAGTTGCATTAGTATTTGTTTTCAAATACTAGAGAGAGAAAATAACTCAAAGTGATGCTAATGCACAGCTGTGGCAGTAAGATACTTGCTATGAGCCAAATGGGGATTTTAAAGAAATGATGTTTGCTGGAATTGCATGAGCATTGAGTACACAATCCTTGCACTTCAGTAACAGGTGAATAAATTTCTCTCCTGTAGAAATTTAGTAGTAGTAATAATTTAAAACAGACTGAAATAACTTTGAATTTCATGAGATTTAAAATGTTAATTAAAAAAAAACGTTGCCTTAAATGCATGGTTCTTCTTTCAGACACCCTTGCAGTAAATTTTATGGAATTCATCATGAATCAAATCCAGTAGAATTGTAAGGCATGTCTGTATTAAAAAAATATCCACAGCATCAATTACGGTAGCAGTTTTTAGTAATATAAAAAGGCCAAGTCCCAGTAAGCCTGATTTGTAGATATTGAGCATCTTTAATTCTTACAAAATGTGATGCAAAAACCTTCTGTTAGCAGTTCTCCAAAACCAGTTAATTTGCTTATTTCAAGTTTTTGGTGATGTTGTTCTTAGGAATATATGCGCTATGCTACAGATTATCAACTTGTTTATTTTTCAAATTTATACCCTTGATCTTTTTCACACTAAGTGAAAAGACAACATTCATTTGATTAGTAACTGGTAAATATTTGGTTAATAACTGGTAAATACTAAATCATTGGAATAGTGTTTTCATTCTTAACTTTTCATATAAATGTACTAATTAATTAAGCTTATTTTCTACTTTTCAGAAGGCTCTCAGTTTCCAAGGTATAGAAGCACTGTATGTATTGACTGATGGAAAACCAGACACCAGTTACAGTCTGATTTTGACAGAAGTTGAAAGATTGAGAAAGAAACAAGATATTAAAATTCACACCATTTCTTTTCACTGTACAGACAGGTATACGATACTTTGCAAGAACAATAAAAGCTTTAGAATTACTAGTTTATTGTCAAATGGCTGGGCCACATGCTCAGTTCACTGAACAGCATGGTTGTTATTTTTCAAGCCATTAAAGGGGGATGTAGTAGAGTGCTCGATACATAGAATTATTTGACCTAAGTTGAAAAAGTCAACTTAAAAGTTTTTTAATTATGAATATTTTGAGTTTATTTCTTTGCTTATCATTTGGTTAACTGGTCGGTAGCCAATAGCTATCTGTTCAGGTTATCTGCTTGTGAGGGAGAAACATGTAACTTCTGACTACAAGTTACTCTTCTGCTGTTTCTTTCCAAAGAAATCTCCTAGTTAATTGTGGGTATTTTAGTGTCCAGTTTTAGGGTGAAATCAATCCTTGCAGCTTACTTGAAATTAAAGGCTGTATGACTATTTTTGACTTTGCAGTGCTAATGCTTGGGAAACAGGACTCTAAAATAATGATGTATTAATGTCAGTACAAGCGTGTGACTCTTTATGGAGTCTTCTGGCTTTCTGTATGTAAAATATGAACTGCCCTTCACCTGCCAGCCTGGCTTCTGGTTTTCTTGGTTTACTTTAAATTTTGGTTCTATTACTACACTGAACCTTGTGTCCAAAAGTAGCCTGTTATGACAGCTAAGCAGTGTATATTCCACATTAACAACTGTTAATGAGAAATGATACAGTGGTTTATAGTCATGTCCTCCAAACCACTTGTTTTGGTGTAATATTTTTTGAGCGATTCTTAGAAATTCTTCTTCTATTGCTGTTGCTTTCAAAGAAATCATTTTGCTAAGTAACTTACTACTTTGTTGTTAACAGAGGAGCTAATGAATTTCTGAAGAAGCTTGCTTCCCAGACAGGAGGGCGCTACCACTGCAGTTTTGGAGATGTGGATGGACAATTAGCAGCACACAGAATGTTGACAGAGGGGTTTGATGATGAAGACGTATGTTAAATGGATTGGTTTTGTTGGGTTTGGTTTTGTTTCATTTCAGTTCAGTTCTTTACTAATAGTCACACTTCATTTAAAAAAGAAAAAACATGAGCAAAATGAATAGAAGATTCATAAGATACTTGCCATTGAAACTGAAAGGAGACATTTGAATATCTGGCTTTGCCTCTCTGCCAGCTGCCTTGGCCAGGTGCTGAAACCCATTTAAGAATTACACAATGCTGCATAGTTTTTGACAGAGAAGCAAAAAAAAAAATTAATCTTGCATTTGGACGCTGTGGGGTTTAAGTTAACTTTAGCTTTTGCTGTGCCTTCTTAGCCTTGCCGTCTTGTATTTCATTTATGTAATTGTAAAATCCTTACACAGTGTGTAGCACGTTAGTGCTGCAGCAGGAAACCTCAGGGATTGCCATAGCAGAAGAATATGTTAGTGAACAGAACCATGTTCAATCCAGAGTTGCTCTCTGCTTTTAAGACCAAGACTTTCTCTGCAAGTAGGTAGGAGGAGGGAGATTGACAATTTAGGCTCAAGTAATTAAGGTGGTAGAAATTGAAAATAATAAATAGGTGCAAATTAAAGTAGAATATTTTAATTCTGTTTTCAGGATCCAGTTTTCCCTTACTTTGAAGGAGATGATTTAAAGAAGCTTACTCAAGAAGTGGCAAAAGCTAAAGGTTTCTTAAAGCAGGCAAAATCTTTGAGGTGAGTATTAAGAACTTTTCAGTAATTGCTTTTGTATTTCATGAAAGGAAGACAAGAATATCTGACTTTGTGTTTGATATTTAATAAGGAATCACTGTTTCTTTCCTTGTGCTGTCAATTTTAGTGGAGTTTTTTGAGGCCTAGAAATGATATGCAAGCAAGAGGGATTTAGTTTCAAGGTTTTACACAATTAGCTACCATCACAGTAAAGGATCTGAGCAGATTCTAACGTGTTAAAAGTTCAGGGCTGTTTTCTCAGTTTCTTATGTCAAAGAGAAATTACATTAAGTTGTTCCTCTCCTTGCTTAGCTCACTCATCTGCCAAATCAATGTGTTTCTCTTTGTGTAGATTATTAAAAGAGAAAATTGTCTTTTGTGAATGTAATGTAATGTTCTTTTTAGTACCTCTTCCTTTTTTTTTATGACTCCTTACTTAGAAATACAAATTACTTTCATTTTCCAAAATCTTTTTGGGCTCCTTCTATCCCACCTTATCCTGACTTATCTAACTGCATCATTATCTATTCTCTGTCTGCTAGAACTATATTCTCTGCATGAAATAATGTGATATCTTTCTTCTGTTCTCAAGCAATCCCCTCTCAACCCATTTATTTTTCAAGTTACCATCAGTCTCCCTTTCTTTTTGCCTCTAAAGACCTGTAAATTTTCTGCTAGCCTTTTTCCTGGGAAGATTCCCTAAATCTTCCACTTCTCTTATATTTCCTGAATCTGACAAAATAATTTTTCTCAGAAAGATCTCATCTCTCAATCTCAGACTTTTTCTGCTTTCCTAAATGATTTGACTCTTTTTCCTTTCCCTGTTAAAGTCTCAGGCCTACCAGAAGAATCTGTTCTGTTACAGAATCATAGAATGGTTAGGGTTGGAAAGGCCCTTAAGATCATTTAGTTCCAGTCCCCTTGCCATGGGCAGGAATGCCTCACACTAGACCATGTCACCCAAGGCCCCATCCAGCCTGGCCCTGAACATTGCATGGATGGAGCATTTACCACTTCTCTGGGCAACCTGTTCCAGTGCCTCACCATCCTCACAGTAAAGAACTTCTTCTTCCTTATATCTAATCTGAGCTTCCCCTGTTTAAACCCATTACCCCTTGTCCTGTCACTACAGTCCCTGATGAAGAGTCCCTCTCTGACATCTTTGTAAGCCCCCTTCAGATACTGGAAGGCTGCTATGAGGTCTCCATGCAGCCTTCTCTTCTCCAGGCTGAACAGCTCCACTTTTCTCAGCCTGTCTTTGTATGAGAGGTGTTCGAGCTCCCTGATCATCCTTGTGGCCCTCACCTGGACTTGCTCCAACAGCTCCATATCTTCCTTATGTTGAGGACCCCAGAGCTGCACACAGCACTCTAAGTGGGGTCTCACAATAGCAGAGGGGCAGGATCACCTCTTTTTACCTGTTGGTCATGCTTAGCTTGATGCAGCCAAGGATACAGTTGACTTTCTGGGCTGTGAGTGTACTATGTGTCTTCCCCTCTTTCCTTTTTTACTGTAATTTTTAGTTCCCTTGTTTCTGCACAGAATAAGAACATGGTGCCAACTGTCCTTTGGTTTGTGTCCCTTTCTTTTTTCTACCTTATCTTCTCTTCAGCATCCTCCCTCAACATGAAGTTTCCTTTTCCCTTTTCTGTTAGCAGTCGTATAACAGGTAACAGTACAATGTGATGCCAGCAGAGATATGCCAGTGGACTTTAATGGGCTAGTTTCCCGGAAGCAGCATAGCCCTGCTGGCACTGCATGCCATCTGTATCTTAGGAGTCTGAATTAGCTCGGGTTGCACACCATTCCCTGCTGCTTCTGGTATACTTCAGAGCTAGTTTTAATACCTGCCTAGAACTGGAGTAAATGACAGTTAAATTGTGTGATCCGTCCATTCATTGTTACACTTCCTAACTGCTAATCCAAAACCAGAAAGTACCATTTCAATAGTAATAGCAGGCAAAGTGCTTGAAAATGCAATATATCTCAGTAATGAAAAGATTTTCTGCCACACAAGAACATGGCTAAACAAAGATACGAACGTACTGTATGCCTCTGTGAAAATCTGCATAATTCCTTAGGTTTTGTTTTTCTTTCAAACAGGTTATTACTTCAAAAATGAAATATAAACCAAAAGGACAATTCTGGCTTTTTAAAAATGCTCAGGTAAATACCACAAATAGAAGATAGTTTATGTATTTCAGTAGGATAACATCTCATAACCCTAATGTAAAATGTATTAATTTCCAACAGTGACTTTTTCCAAAGTTGAAAACATTTGTAATGATTTTAGCTCTTAGCTGAGCTAGCCCACAGTATAACTTAGTACACAAAGAACAGTTCAAAGAGAACTATAGCGTAAAAGTAGGAAGGCAAATGTGTATTTGTAGTTATTAATGGTTTAGCTCTTTCAAAGAGCAAACAGCTAAGCACATGAGGGGGTTAAAACCAGATGTAGTAACTATTGGTACATGGGCTGCATGATTTATAAGTTAAATGAACAAGGCTGATTGAAAAAAGCCCCCACTAGTAGTAAAGATAGTCTCAGCAAACATAGGACTATTGTTACAAAGTTGTGGGAGAAGCAGCTGGACAAACTAAACCTCTGGCAGAGCCAACCTACTGTAAAAACTTATAGGAAAAGAGATAATGCTGGGTGGAAGTACTTTCCTCAGCATTAACCAAGACAGAAACATTTGTCACAGCTGTTTGGAGGAAGAGGTAGACATGCAGACAACTATAGAGAGTTGCTCTAGAGAACTTAGGCCTGCCAAGATATTCATCAAAGCACTTGGTAAGGCAGATATGTAGTGGGACTGTTTTTTAAATTTTTACTTCTATTGCTGAAGTTTGTATTTTGGTTTATAAACATTGCCCGGTCATTCAAAGAGAAGGGAAAAAATACCTAGTCAAACCCACTGGTTAAGAATGCTTGCTTCCTGGAGAATGGAATCTGGAGCCTAGTCAGGTATGTGCAGAATTCAGCATATAAAGGCTGATCACTCAAGAGATGCTTGTAGAGGATACAGATACATAATCACTCTGTAATAGCAAGAAAGTTGTTACAGGCGTATAGAGACAGAGGCTACTGTTCCATGGCCATCTCTGTCTTTCAACCTTCCAAGGTAAACTATTGCTTGTAGAGTGTATAGAAAGACATACCTGTAGAATGATTACATTAAATATTTCCTTACATGTAAGTAAGGAGAACTGAAAGTTAATCAAGTTAATTTATACTAGTTTTCCATTACCATTTTGCTAAGGGTGATGGTGAGCCTATGCAGTTTATATACTTTGAATCGTATTTTTAAAACTATTCATGTGCTTGACTTGTAGGATTAAATTTTAGATGAAGAAAAGATGGAAGAGTTTTGGAGTGGTACCACTAGCCTGCTTCCTTTCAAAGTGTGCTTAAAGTTTACAGCTTCAAGGAGAAAGAGGGAAGATGTATTCTTTGTTGTCTCAACTTCTGGAAGAAGTTACAGATAAGTGCTGCTGACTTTGTAGGACTCAAAGTAAATCAAGCCCTGAACACTACAAAGTTTAAACATAAGTAGAGGATATTTTTCAATATAACTAATGCAAATTTTAAAAGTGTATGTATTTCTAATATAATCAGTATACAGGGTCACAACTTTTGTTTCTCTTCTATTCTGCTGTATCATACTAATAATTGCTTCAATCAGTTGGAGGTATGGCCAAGATAACTTTTTTGGCAGTTGGTCTGAAACTTCTTTGCTGGTGCTCATTATCCCTAACCGATGGAACAGGTCGCTGTGATACTAGAAAGAGAATTCTTTGTGCCAGTTTTGCATCGGAAGTCTAAGAAATAACCTTAGTGCAGAAAAAAGGCATGGAATGAACACTTTTGCCAAAGAAGTTTGCTAATAATTGTTCCAACACATTGTTTCTTGTGTTGGCAGTAGAGGAAGATTTAGAGTTGATAACTGAGAAATCATCAAACATGCAAATAAATAATGTCTTGTTGCTGATAAAGCCTGGTTATGTTTGTATAACCAGACACTGCCAGTCTTCTAAGCAATTTTGTTAGGTTCTTACATGTTTCCTATCCTAAAATGATTAAAAATGTTTGCTAGTACCATATAAGAAAATGAATTTTAAGCTAACTACAGTGCTAAAGCATATATTTTTCTAGTTGATTTATGAATATGAAATACACTTTGCTTTTTTACTGAGAAACTCTGCCATAACAGCTCATTGGTATTTTGTAGATGTTTACTGTTGTCTTTCAAAGGGTTAGGAGTTCATCTCAGGTGTTTAATGTATGGAATATTTAATAAAAATGGATTCAGACTGCAAAATTCAGATACTTGATCTGAATTTGTTCAGGAGCCATTTGCATGTCTGAGTGCCAGCTGATGGGAATGACTGGGTATACCTTCATATGGAGGTAATATCTTTTCTGTCCTTCCATCTGTTTTGTCTCCATAAGGAATTAAAAATTTTCTACCATAAAAGCCTCTTTTTAGTGTTGTATGCTCTGCACCAGCTGACTACCACATTCCATGTTAGTACCAGCCTGCTGTGGACTACTGCAGTTAAAATAGTGTTTTGTGCTATGCATCATCACTTCTTGTGATTTTATTACTATATATGTTGGTACATGTGTAACTGTTGAGATACTTTGATATAAAAATGTTAATTGTAAACAGGATTAGTTATGTTTTCATTCAGGGTATGTAAATATTAGATCATAGAATCAAAGAATAGTTAGGGTTGGAAAGGACCTTAAGATCATTTAGTTCCAATCCCCCTGCCATGGGCAGGGACACTTCACACTAAACCATGCCACCCAAGGCTCTGTCCATCCTGGCCTTGAGCACTCCCATGGATGGAGCATTTACCACTTCTCTGGGCAACCTGTTCCAGTGCCTCACCATCCTCACAGTAAAGAACTTCTTCCATACATCCAATCTGAGCTTCCCCTGTTTAAGTTTTAACCCATTACCCTTTGTCCTATCACTACAGTCCGTCCTCAGCATCCTTATAGGCCCTCTTCAGATACTGGAAGGCCGCTATGAGGTCTCCACGCAGCCTTCTCTTCTCCAGGCTGAACAGCCCCAACTTTCTCAGCCTATCTTCATACAGGAG
>WYDI02007835.1:0-16518 GCA_009867235.2 Psittacus erithacus | reverse complement strand
CCCCGCCTCTTTGTCGGCGAGGTCCGCGCCGACCCTGGCCCCAACGGGCCCGGGGGAGGCCCCCCCCCCCGTGGGGGGGGGGGGGGGGGCGGGGGGTGGTGGAACTAGATGATCTTAAGGTCCTTTCCAGCTTATACAGTTCTGTGATTCTATGATTCTGCCTTGCTGTTGGCTTGAGCTCGGCACAACTTGGGCTGGAGTGGCAATGGCATTCATGCTGATCCCTGCCAACTTTCTTTGAGTTACCAGGCTGAGCTCTTGGCAGCTGGTTGTCTGTATGTCCCATGTAGGGCTCTAAGATACAGTGTTGCCCCGCTTCAGGCATTTCTCGCTGGTCTGTTCAAAGCTGTTTAGCTGTCTAGGCTTTAGCTGGTGCTGGCCCTGTTTATTCTGTGGTTGCTGATGCGCACCACCTTGCCATAAAGCTAAGATCTTGTCAAGGGCTAAGTGATACTTAAGTTAAACAAAATTAAAATGAAACCTTGTTAAACAGTAGTGTTACAGTCTTTTTTTTCTTCTTAAATACAGCCATAATGCATTTTCTCTGAGCACTGGTATTCCCAAATGAGTGCCATCTTGTATGGGCAAAAGCTGGGTGGCTGCAGGGCTCAGACCAGTTCCCATGTATGCAGGTGTTTCCCTAAATTTAGTTTTGATAAAAAAGGATTAGGAAGCTTGCTGGGGTAAGCTTTATTGTTTCTTCTCCCAGGCAAGACCAAAACTGAGATGCAAAAGGGGAATCTAAAAATCACAACACAAAAAGTGCTGTGGAGGAGCCTAAAGCTAAGTTCGTTGCTTCTGCACGCTATGCCTCCCTGCCTGCTGGAGTCAGTGATTGCTGAAGCTGTGGTGGTTGCTGCCACAAGGTTTGGCAGAGCTGGGTGTTACATGGCCAGTATGGATGCAGCGCTGTGCTATCATTTTGTGGCCCTGCCTGGCTGTGAAATTAATCTGGTGGCTTAAATCTGGTTTAGAGCAGTTGTCATGATGGGAGTAGTTGCAATAAATACAGAGGTGCAGTCCCCCTTATGGTCACAGAAACTCCGGATTGATTAAAAATGGAGACGGAGATAAAAGATGCATGGCTGAAATGATTTACCTTCTTGTGACAGCCCTCCACTGTCAGCATTGAGGAGGAGTGATGTTTCTTTGTGCAGAAGGTGGTGTACTGCTACTCACTTACTGCAGGATCTGATGCTGAGACCACTGTCATCCCAAAGAGACCATCTGTCAGCTTCAGTTTAGATGGGGTGTGAGGGAAAACTTGAAAATGGCTAAGTAAGTCTATGGCAGAAACTCAAAGCCAAGTTACTAGTATTGCGAACATCAGTTTGAAACTGGAAGCTGGGAGGCATTATAGGGCGTATGTATTATAGAGGTGTTGAAAAGTTCAAGAAAATGTATTATGTATGTATCATGTTCTGCAGGACCTCTCCTAGCGCTTGTGTATTGTATCAAGATTGTCATGAATGGAAATTGAAATCCTCAATTATTACTGACTTAAATAAGTAGATCCTGCTGATTCCTTCTTCCAGTCATTTTCACTGCCAGCATTCCTGTCACAGCCATGAGGGTATTCCTCATTGGACACAGAAAAGCATTTCTTTTCCTTCAAACTAATTTCGAGTGTGCTAGTGTAATCACCCAGGATGATAAAATTTCACCAAAAAAACCCAAAAAAGAAACCCAGAAGTTCATCAAAAGTTATTGCCTTTTTAGTTCTGTACATGCTGAAGTAAAAATAAAACTATGGAGTGGAAAGTACCTGAACTATTTTAATCATTAAAACTACTAGACCATATAGAAGAATGGGGAAGTTGATCCATGTGACACACACTTAAAAACCTTCTTTATATAAACAACAAAGACAACCCTACAGTATTCTGGAGTAATGGCCCAGTCCCCATATTGCAAAATCTGGGCCTTGTTACTTCAGTGGGTTCTTTCAAGATAAATTTGCTGAATAGTGCAATTCATAGTCTTGCATGGTTTTTTTAGAGCTTTAATTTTCTCTTGTCAGTGCTGTCTGGAGGTTGCAAAATGGAAGTCCTCCAGTAAACTATGCAGACATGCAGCAAATCCACATGAAGCCTGAAGGGGATAAAAACACTGCGTCATGCAAAGGCCAGGCTGTGTGTCCTGATAGGATTTTTGTATTTTTTGTGTTGTGTCACTTAACTTTGGATTGACAGGAAGTTCCTGTGAAGCAAACTGAACTCCCCACCCCTGGAGGTATTTAAAAGATGTGTAGATGTGGCACTTAGGGACATGGTTTAGTGGTGGTCTTGGTAGTGCTGGGTTAACGGTTGGCCTCGATGATCTTAAAGGTCTTTTCCAATCCAAATGATTCTGTGATTCAATGAAACAGAAGTGGTAGCCCTATCTACAAAATAAGCCACTTGCTGTATCACATGATAACAGCTGGACTGATAAGATATTTAAAATGAACTCAGTTTTTTTCCTTTCACCCATGAGATGGCTGTCCAGACAGTATACTTCGTGGGTCCTAGAGCTAGTTGCGGGCTGAGACAGGGATTCAAGTGCACAGCAAATGTGGGTTTGTGATTTTTCATAGAAGAGAACAAGCACTTTGCTCACGTCACATTGGTAAGCTCCTTCTGCTAATTCAAGTTTATTAAAAAAGCCATTGACAGGTTTAGTTGGCATCTCATCTGGCCTAAAGCACGTTCCTGAAATCTGTCCGCAGCACTCTGACACTGTGCTGTGCCAGGGATCGTCTGTTGTCCTGCAGCTACCATAGTGAGTAAAAACCCACCATGTGACCTGAATACCATGGCAGAAGCGGTGGTGTGGGCCTGTGCATGATCTCCAGCAAGCCAGGCTGCCTGGCTGATGGGGTAGTGACAGAGCCAGGATTAACCATTGCACAGCCACAGCCTCAGGTGATGAGTTTGTTGTATCTCAGTCATCAGTACTGGAGAGTTTAGGCTGAATCTGCTGGTGTGTTCTGGTTTTGCTGCATGTCTGAGGTTCACTTGTGAATCTGGCATTAGGTTTTTTCCGCTTAGTAGATTTTGGTAGTAGAACTTGATAATCTGAAAAATAAATGTTTCACCACTTTTGGTATGTGCTGGCCAGGCAATTTCAGCTCCTGGATAGATAGTTCATAGACAAGATTAATTAAATAGAATGTATTACTCAGACTAATAAGCCTCTGAGTTTTATTATTCAAGTAGCAGCACTGTTTTGGGAAGCTCTTTCATGTTGAATGCAATATGCTGGTCTTTTTACCATAGTGTTCTTTATTTTAAAGAATTCAGTGGTATATTATTTAAAGTTCAAAATGTAAATGTGTACCAGAGCTAACATATGGCAGAAAAAAGCCATCAGTAGCCTGTGGATCCCCATACAAAATAAAATCTATAAAAAGCGTGACAGTTCCAGTCTGGATCCCTTCATTTGTTTTATGTGCAAAACGAAGACATCAGAGATTACGCTTTTCTCTATAGGATTACTTAGAGATTTTACCCTCATTATACAGTCAGTGAAGCATTGTATTGACCATCAGAAGTTTGTATAGTAACAGTGTAAATGATCATGTATCAGGGTGTTTAGAAACAGAGTTGGCTGCAACTGCTCAAGCCTTGAGTTCCACGTGTCACCACCCTTCCTTCCCCAAGGCTGGCTGCAAGGAAATTGCCTCATTAAGCTCTGCAGTCTGAAGCTGCCTGTAAAAAAATCTGGCTTCTTTTCAAAAGGACATACTAGTTTGAAATTGTGCACCACTGTGCTTTAAAAGAAGAGTCTTATCCCCCCTCAGCAAAAAGTGCATTACAAAGGTAGTCTGTTACAAGAGTTCCCAAACTGGTGCCTCAGCTCTTTCTTCCATTTGAAAATGCCTTGACCCTTGAAGTGGCTTGTTGCCATTGCCCTCTCAGAGACATGTGAATGATTACAACGCACCTAAAACCTGCCCAGGCTAATAATGGGGGATTTTCTTGATCTGAGCTTCTGCCAGATAGGTGTTGTGGAAGAGAGGACGAAGAATTTGTCCCGCTCCCATTGTTAAAAAAGCAGTTCCAGTATTAGGAAATCACTTAAGCTCTCAATAGTGTAAGAGCAAGCCTCAGCTATTAAAAACAAAAAAGTAAAAAATCCCCAAACCCAGTGTTTACCCAGTTAAACAAAAGTACCTGTTCTTACCTTAAAAAAAAAAAGCTTTGCCAGCAGCAGCAGGAAGGTGGTGTTCAGACAGAGAAGCCCTTCGCCTTACCTTTTGCTAAAAGGAAAAGAAGAACCTCATGAGGTTTTTGCTTATCTGTCCTGGATCTCATCACCAGAAGATCCACTGTGCTGAACATTTTATTGCCTCTTCAAAGGCATTTGCCTCTGTGTCTCACTGCTGAGGCTTCCGGCTCCACTCCCAATCAGTTAAATGCTAAAGCTTCCCTTCTTTCCAGGAGTGGAAGTCTAGTAGGGAGTGCAGGCAGGAACAGGCAGCTCTGGGAGGCCTGGGTTTAAGTGTACCCTCCTCCATCAAACTCCTGCTGTGAAGAAGCCAATGTGTGAACAATGTGTTTGGTAATGGTGTTTTTTTGACGAACCTCCTCCTGGCACAGTTAGCTTAGGAGGAGCTGTGCAGTGACCAAGCACATGAAGACCAGTGTTTTTCACCACAGCCTTTCTGCTTTTTCTCTGGAGTGATAATTTCTTTATTACACCAACAATGTATGCATCCCACTGAGCTGACTTGGCATTTCAGGTGCTCTGTCATTCTGAGCTGCAGAGTTATTCACTGGTTGCACGTGGTTGTGGTTATGCGCCAGCTGTGGCAATGCAGTGGTGGTGCCATGAGATATCTCTGATCTTCTGAGAGCATCATCCTTGCTTTCATCCTTCAGGGTGAATTATGCGAGTGACAGAAATCAGGGCATGACCTGGAGATTACTACAAAGAGTTTGGGGTGATCTCTGCACTACATCTGATGCAGGAGTCATGCCAGTGCACAGGCAAGGACTGGTGCAACCAAGGGCAGGTTGCAGCACTCCCTTGCTGTATTGTGGGTTACACTAGTGCCTGCTGGAGCTCAGCAGTAGAGTGCAGTGCTCTGTGAGACAAGGAGCCCACAGCCAGTCACATGAATTCAGTGTTCAGTGCTCCCCAGGCCATCTTAAACAAACCATCCATGTCCCAGCTTCCTTTGACATTACACTTCATTTGTATTCTGACTCTGCACCCATAGCATGGCATGTACATACCATTTTTCCTCTAATCTGGTTTCCAGAGGAGGGAAACATGGGAGCCTGTGCTGGCAAGGAACTGTTCCCATGCACCCCTGCAAGGACCCTCCTGTGCTCAGATGGCTTAGATGCAAACAGGGACCATGGTTACCTTCCTTCCAAGCACAGGCCTCTCAACCATAAGGGCTCTGAATTAATGCAGTATGTAGTTTTCTGAGACATGGATCTTCACTGATCTTGGGCTGCATTTCTTGAGGATATCCAAAGGTATCTGAACCCCCACCATGTGCCTTGCCAAATTCTAATTTATCTTCTCCAGAAAATGCAGGCATTGGAAACTGTGGCTAATGTTGGTAAAATCACCTGCTTTCCTTAACCCTTTCCTTAGGCACAGCAGCAGGGTTTTTGTTGTGGTTTCTCCCCTTCCATAAAAAGCCAGCCTGAGGCAGAGAGCAAAGCGTGGGA
The DNA here is from genome assembly GCA_009867235.2 of Psittacus erithacus. NCBI lineage: Eukaryota > Metazoa > Chordata > Aves > Psittaciformes > Psittacidae > Psittacus > Psittacus erithacus. Next base: position 10,852 of record WYDI02007835.1, on the reverse strand, counting down.
AAGTTTAGCTCCAATGACTGAGACTTGGGAAAGCTGCTAGCAGTGAGAAGCATTGCTTACAGTGGAGCTGTGTTGGGGTAGGTACAGTATGGCTGCAAGCCAGTTAACTTGACCACAAATGCTTTTTCAGGGACAGTCCCACAGTCCCCGGATCTTCGGACAAAAGGTGAACATGGGGAAGGCTTTGTCTGCCCATGGTATTGCAGCAGAGGTTTTTCATGTTGTACTCTGTTTCAGTGTGATGTCACTCATCAGGCTGATGGAACAAACTTCTGAGTCAGATTGTGCACAAGTAGCCCAGACACTCCAGACGTCTTGATGACAACTCACTCTGGCTTTAGCTGGTGTCATCCACATCACTGTGAATATTTTTGTCTCTAATACAACTGGCTCTAATCTCATCCATGTCCTTTTTCCTAGGACAGTTTGAAAAGCCATCCCTCACAGCCTCTTGTTGGCAGATGCACCTTCAGAGAAAGGTTGGGATGCTTCATTATATTAAGCAGGGCAGTTTCACAAGGAGAGGACGTGATTTTGCAGCTAGCAGCTGCTGGGTAGCAGCCAAGAAAAATGGGTGTTCGTGAGCCCCTGTGGCTAATTGTGACCATCATGAATGTAAATGTTGTCGGCATTCACCAGATACTCTGCATTTGACGTGTTCTCCCAGCCTGGCTAGAATGATAAATTAAACCTCCATACATGAATATTTCAAATTCGCCTCAATAACCTGGTGTTGTGTAGAGAAAGTGGAGACCGTTGGTCAGAGCTCAGCTCCCCAGTGTTGCTGTTATATTCCATAATGGGTTCCTGGACTGACAGATGCTCATGGAACCCTGTGGAGGTCAGTGCCGAGCGCTTGTCTTCAGCTCCCCTGCCTGAAAGTGGGAATGGTGGTACCAGGTGTCACCACCCCTGTCAGATGCTGCTACAACTCTGGTTAAAGTACTCTGCTGTAAAACTCTGCTACCAAAACCTGCTTTTTCCCACTGCCTGAAGCCTTTGGGAGAGACTCAGCTCTTAGGCAGACCGAGGCATCAGTGGGTTTACAATACTGGTACCTTTTTCAGTGTTGTGTAAAAGGCTGCCTTTAGGAGAAAGTCCACATTTATTGTAGGATCTGCCCACCTTACTCAGTGATACTCTCACAGTCCCAAAACACTGCAGGTAATCGGCATTGTGTTTGTGCAGTTACGGCTTGGGTTTTATTTTTCGGTTTCTGCTATAATCAACTGTTTGTCAGTGTTTTCTCACACTTGTTTGTTTTTTTTTTAGTAACTATATTATTTGGTATTCCAGCATATTATCAAGAATGTGGAACATCCTGTAATATTTTAATATTCGTTTTCTTCGTTGCTGTGTCTGATTTAAATGTATTGAATACTTTGCATTTCTTTGTTTCTGCTTCATGTGTTATCATGGGACTCCTACAGGGTTCCAAAATTTGTGTTGCTATGCTGTATGCTACTCTTTCTCCAAGTGTTATGTAGTATAATTTGTAATGTAGTGGTCTCAGAGGCTTGGTTGCATGTTTTTGAAGTACATGTTTTTCTAGTATAGAATCATAGAATGGTCAGGGTTGGAAAGGACCTTAAGATCACCTAGTTCTTACCCCCCTGCCATATGCAGGGACACCTCACATTAGACCGTGTCATCCAGGGCTCTGTACAACCTGGCCTTACACACTGCCAGGGATGAAGCATTCACCACTTCTTCAAGCAACCCATTCCAGTGCCTCACCACCCTCACAGGGAAGAACTTCTTCCTTATGTCTAACCTAAACTGCCCCTGTTTAAGTTTGAACCCATTGCCACTTGTCCTGTCACTACAGTCCCTGATGAAGAGTCCCTCTCTAGCGTCCCTGTAGGCTCCCTTCAGATACTGGAAGGCCGCTATGAGGTCTTCATGCAGCCTTCTCTTCTCCAGGCTGAACAGCCCCAACTTTCTCAGCCTGTCTTCATACAGAAGGTGCTCCAGTCTCCTGATCATCCTCGTGGCCTCCTCTGGACTTGCTCCAACAGCTCCATGCCCTTCTTATGTTGAGGGCACCAGAACCACACACAGTACTCTGGGTGGGGTCTCACAAGAGCAGAGGAGGAGAATCACCTCCCTTGACCTGCTGGTCACACTCCAAGACACAGTTGATTTCTGGGCTACGAGTGCACACTGAAGCCGAGTCATGTTCAGTTTCTTGTTGACCAGCACTCTCAAGTCCTTCTCCACAGGTCTGTGCTGTCCACTAACAGATCCATTTGCTTTCTACCCTCTAGGACTGCCTTAAAGCTTGTCAAGAACAGATTGAGGCGGTGCTAGTAAACAGCCTTAGTCAAGTCCGGCAGCAGCAACAGCAAAGCAATCCTTCTAAGACGGTGGATGAACTGGACCAGGCCAGCACTCCCACAGATGTGAGAGACATCAACCTGTGAGGACATCGGCACAGAAAGTCACGCTTGCTCCCCCAGCCCTTTTATTTTTGTTATTATTTTTAGAGTGATTTTTTTTTTTAATCTGCTCCCACATAGAACATATTTAAAGCTCTTTTAGGTAAAAAAAAAAAAAAAAAGTACAAAAACTGAATAATGAAAAGAAAAAAAAAGCATTTGGTGCCTGTGATGTTCTACAGAAGGGAATCCCACAATATATTTGGTAATTGCTATTTGATTATGTATCAGTGATATTAAATGCTTATAAAAGCATACAAAGTAGCTAGATAAATGTAAGCCTGCATTTGTGGGAACAAAGTAGAGTATACTTGTCTATGTATTATGACCTAGTGCATACACCCCTTTTTTAGATTTAAGAAAGGAATTGTGTGTGCGATTTTATGGCTTGACTAGATTGCAAAGCAATAGAATAAGGGGTTTAGGGCAAAGTGGGAAAAGATCCCTGAAGCAATTGAACCATTTTGAATGCAGGAGAGATTTGCTGATCTGTCACCTCTGTTATTAGTCAGAAGTGTTTGTTGGATCTCTGTATGTTAGTTTTGTTTACTCTTGCTGTCTGTGGTAGCTGCTACCTAAGAAAGAAGATGCTTTATTTTGCCAGCCGGAAGAGCAGGTGGTTTTTTGTTGTTGTTGTTGGGTTTTGTTTATTTTTCTTGGGGTTTTTTTTCAACTTCCCCCTCTCCCTTCTCGACTTTTTCTACTTTTCCTTCAGAAATGGCTCATTTTAAACACAGCAGCATCTTTGGCATAAGGGCAGTTCCAATTACCCAGCTGTGGGCCAAGCCAAAGTTACAGAGTGTTCACATTAGGTGGGGGAATGCACCAGTTAAATCAGACCACCTCCGACCTTTGGATTGCAACATACAGTGGGTCATCTGTGAAAAGCATTATATTCCTTTACAGTGCTAATGCTTCATATCAATGTTAACTTGTGGCAGCTCCTTAGCTTGGCCGTAAAGATATTTAAATGACGCTCTATCCATCTTCATTTTTAACATAACCTCACTGTGTTAAAGAAGATGAGATTCGGTTTGATCCCTCTTCCAGCTACCCACTTTCCCCCACTGCCCCACACACGTTTTCAGCATTTCATTAACTTTATTGATCCACAGTGAGCGTTTTTGTAAACCATTTCATTCGAAAAGCACTTTGAAAATTGTTCCTAAGGGATTAAATGAGATGGTTTATGATGATTTTGCCAAGGAAAAAAACAAAAACAAAAACAAAAAAAAAAAAAACAGAAACAAAAAGAGAAAAAAGAAAAGAAAAACTAAAGAAAAAAAGATAAGTCACAAAAGCAAAGCATATAGCTTTTTATAGTCAATATTTTCCAGTATCTGGTGTACTTGGTTAGTTGCGGTGTTGCTGGAAATGCCAACACCTGCTTCTGATGACATTCCTGTCATGACATTCCGGATAAGAGCCTGACAATTTGTATTGTTCAGTGTCACAGAAGGATCTTAATACCACCTGCATGCTTATCTATGGACAATGAAAGAAAATTGCTGGTGCAAAAGACACGAGTGGTAAACACCAAGGTGTGCGACTTGGAGTTTGATTACAAAGGTGTATTCAGCGTACTTGAATTTATTTTTCTGCTCCATCTGTAATGAAGAGTCATTTAGATGGGAAAGGAGTTGGAGCAACTTGGTTTTCTTTTTTTTTTTATTTCCTTTTTTTTTTTTTTTTTTGCACAGTTGTATTAACAGTTTGCAAATATTCAGTATGAAGCTGTTGGTTGAAATGTTAATGTTTGCATTTTTAAGACAAAAATCCAGAAAGAACATGCTACTTCAAAGAATATTATATGAATGGACTCAGCCGTATTTGGCTAGATGAGGGTAGAAAATGGAGTAAGATTCTAAGGTTTTGTTGGGTGGTTATTGTTTGTTTGTTTGTTTTGGGGGGGGTGGTTTTGGTTTCATTTTGGGTTTTTTTTTTTTTGCGCTGCTAAGAAGCTATGATTTGTTTCATTCTTATTCACATTAACAGTACTTAGCTGTATTGTTTCACTGAGTGTGCTGCTATTTTATAAACATTTTTATAATATATTATTTTACTGCTTAAATTTCAAATCCTGAAGTAGATGGTTAAGTGGAGATATGATGAGTTCTTTGATTTACTGGAAATGCCCTGTACAGTTTGGTTTTTTTTCCTAATAGCGTGTTCATGATTTTTTTTTTTTTAATTTTATTTTTTCCTTCTTTCTTTCTTTCTTCTTTCTTTTTTTTTTTTTTTTTTTTTTTTTTTAAATTTCTTCCCTTCCTTCCTGGTCACATCCTGCAAAGATGGTATACTTACCTCAGGTTTACTGGACAAAACAGAAATGGTTCCCATTTTCACAATACCTCACAACACGACAGCTTGGTTTTGTCCTGGGGCCCATGCTCTGGCCGCTCCAGGGAGGGGTTTGCAGGCAGCCGGGGCACTGGCTCCCTTTTGGTCTTCTTTGGTATCTCTTTCATAGTGGAAAAAATGCATTGACTTTGATTCTCCACTGATGGCTTTGCCAGAGCAGATCCATGGTTCCCAACACTGGTGGTGGGGACAGCCTTGTTCTCACCACCATCACTTCCCACCTTCATGTTCCATGTTGGGAGCAGTTGAAGTTCTGCAGCACTGTCTCTTCTGGAGGACAAAAAAAATAGCTAATTTTGTGGAAGCGAGACTTGAGAGCTGCACACAGCGTGTATGTGACAGATCAGATCACTCCCTGACAGCTCTCCTATGTTAGCAAATGGGGCTTCACAGGGAGGTGTGCTAGAGGGTTCCCAAACAGTGGAATGATTTCTCCATGCACTGGGGCTGTAGCGCGGCTGCCTGCAGCAGCCATAGGCACCATGTCCATCATGTTAGCATGGTTTGTTCCACTCTGTGCTGTAGGTTGAGTGTAGGTGCAAGTAATACTTAGGGTGCCTGCCCCTGTTCTTCATCCCGCTTCCTGCAGTGTCGCAGTGCCATGTAGGAATCTCCTCCTGCCACATTATCCCTCTGGGGCTCCACAGTGCTGCCAGGAACTGGGGTGAGGTCTGCCACTGAGGTCAGCTCCTTGCACAGTGGTTGGAGGTGCAAGTTGTGCTGGAATGGCGCCCCAGTCCCTTGCAGGGACCTGGTGGGTCTGTGTAGATCACCACCAGCGATAAGAGTGCATTCAGAAGATCCTAACAGCCTGGTTACACTCAGAAGCAGATTGTATTTGAAGTCTGGAAAACCTACAACTTTACCATTTTCACACTAGCGATCTAAGTAGAAACACTGCATAGTGCTCCTGCTTAGCAGGTGGTAAAAAAATGCATATATACTATTATTGCAAATGAGGTGTGAGATTTTTCTCCCTGTATTGAAGAAATCATAAACCTTCCTATTGATTAATTCAAAAAGCAGTGATGCTGATTATACCTTCACAAGTACCAAAAGGATTGGCACAGTTACTAACAGCATTTCTCTCCCACCTTCCTGTTGATGGTACTTTGATGATCTTTCCCTCCTTCCCATTACTGTAGTATAGGAGCATCTCACAAGCTATTTATTTATATCCCCAGTGTACTTGTGAAAAGGGAAAAATACTATTAATCCCAGTTCAGTGTCAATGATCTGTGCTGGAATAATGGGAGGGCTCTCAGTTACTCACCAAACCACCTGGCCACTGGATTTTTTCCACTATGTTCTTTACCATGTTCTCATGTACCTCATAAATCACTCTCAGTTGCACAGTTTCTGTTCTCAAACTTTGTTTTTTTGGTTTTGGGTTTTTTTTTCTTTGGTTTTGTTTTTTTTTCTTTATTGAGTGTGATGCCATATCAAGTCAACGTTATTCTCTCACAATGTGCTCTTTAAGAGGTGTGGATGTTTATATGGTCAGGGGATGCTAGAAAGTGCGGTAGTAGACATGATCAGTGTAAACAAAAGTATTTAGAAAGTACGCGAGGTTGTTTTCGATGGATAAGACTCTGATACAGTGTAGTCTCGATTACCTTTTAAAAGGTCTTCTTTGTTCAGTGTTGTCATTTTTATTAATAACCTGTTGTTTTGACTAGTTTAAAGATGGTTCTAAGAAAAGTGTTTTGGCGGGATTAGGTATGCAGTATGGACAATAAACTCACCTTGACCTAAGTTTGTCTGTCTTGGTTTTATTCATTCAATGTGAAGATGGTGCAAAAGAAGATGGCATTCTAAAGTGTCTGATTTAGATAAACGGTGTTAGTAGGCATATAAAATGTGAACTCTTGAATGTTGCAGTCACAGAAACAGTTTTCCTCTAAAACATAGCTCGTTGCCTGCTGGATAGGAAAGTCCTGGCATGTTTCTTCTGTGAAATGACCCCATGAGATTTAAGGAGAACAAAATCCTAAAAATGGCAAATTGCTGGATTAAAACAGTTTGTGGAAATTAAACTGAGCTGGTGGAAAAGTCCTCGTAAGTACATGGAGCGCACGTTTTTGCCACTAATTGAAATACTATTGAAATCTCCAGTCAGTTACTTGCTGCATTTAAATGCTACTGCAAAAAAAAAAGACGTTTTTTTTTCTATGAGCTTTGGGCTAACTGTGAATAAAAGGAGAGGGGTTTGTGGTGAAGCCAGCAGGAAAAGCTGAGCCTCCAGGTGCAGAGGCTCATTTCTCAGTCTGTGGCTAGGTAGCGGGATGCTCGCATTCTCCCTCTCCTTCCATGTCTTCTGCTTGTGGATACCTTACTGTGAAGGGACCAACCTCCCATGTGATGTGCTCGGCCTGACCTCAGTGTCTCTCCTCTCCACTGCCATCTTCTGCTGAGTTTCAGGCCTTTGGGCACCCCTGGGAAGAGGCAGTGAGGGATGGAGAGGTGTTTGGGCAGACAAACTGGGGAAAAAAGTAGCCCCATAATAAAGTGAATAATACAGCCAAAACCAGAAAAGAGAAAGGAAAGAAAAGCAACAAAGGGGGTAAAAAAAGAGAGGGGGAAAAAAAAGATGTAATGGACAGCGAGGAGAAATACTCAAAAGAAAAAACACGTATTACAAACATGAAGAAACATGAGCAAAATTCATACACATGAACAAATAGAAAAAAGCCATGGAGGGATAGGAAATACAAACTAAATCATGAGGCTGTGAGTCCCCTAAAACCTCGGGACCTGTAGCTTTAGGCAAAGTCTGTTAAGATTCCCCTGCAAAGTGATGGGTTAGCCTCATACTTCAGAGTCTGACTGGACCAAAGGTAGAGATTTTAAAGCATAAGAAGTCCACATGCTTCCCTGGCCACCATTTTAACAACACGACCTGCAGTCTGCAGCATTTCATAGGCATAACTTTGATCCTTTGAAGAACTGGAACTTGTGAGGGTTCCAGTTTGTGATTTAAAGCTCAAAGGGGTACTCCTCTGCCTAATTTCAGGTTTATGGGGATTAACACCTTTCCCACTATAGTGTCACTGATAGTCACCCAGGAACTACATGGATGTGCTCCTCAGCTTTGTGTTTTAAGAGGTTTTACTAAATAGATTTAGCAGAAAAGAGGTTGTGTGTTGTCATTTAAGTAAATGTTTGTGGATGTAGGGTGCAGAAGCTAAAACTGAGATTAATTGGACAACAGCCTGTTCCCCTCCTTTAAAGAAAGCCGGCTGAATGCAGAGAAGCCACATACAATAGGGTTAAGTTCCATTATTATGTGGCCTGTGAAATCATTTTGTATTGTCGTCTTCTTGACCATCTGCAAACAATTTCTGCCCATCATGATCCTACACTTTACATAAAGCACAGCCTGAGGATTTTAAGGAGGGACAACATAGCGAAATCATCCTTTAAAACAACCGCATGCTGGACTGACTTTTGTATGTAAGAAAACTTCCAAGGCAAAGGAAAAAAAGCTGCTGCACTGAGATTCCAGAACAACCAATCACAACCACACAATTGCTCGGTTTTCTCAATCTCAGTATATGAGTTAGGTTATGTTTTATTTGGTATTTTCCAAAATCTTTCTGTAGGGCCTAGAAATGCAGTTTATCTTCTAAGCAGGGAATTTTCCTGTGTGTTTCAAAGAAGTTATCCTTAATGCTTGTTTCAAGGAGTCTCTTCAACCATTTCTGTTGCAATTGCTGTATTTTTTAATTTGTCCATGAACTGTGTAGCCACTCTTCATTCTGTGCTGCTCTAAAAAAGCCAAATTCCCTATGAATTTCATGCAACCAGCACAAGCAGAATAAAATTCTATCCCTGTTGGAGACAGTGGGAGCTCCACTGTTGACTTTTCATAGGTTTAATAATTTTCCCACCAGCTCCAGTTCATTCTAGCATCGTACTGTGAATTACCAGTCGCATCAAGAAATGTAAAGCTGACGTAAAGGCAGGCAGAGTTTCTGCCAAGTCTGGCCAAGTAATTCCCTTTCTTTTTCATCAGAAAAAGTCAGGATTTTGCTGCCAAGAGGTATGAGGGGTGTGGAGTCCATCTTTCTCAATATGGTGTTAACCCTTAAGCAGTATATTGGTGCTTCAACTTCCTGAACTCCCAAGGTCACTGAAGCTCACTGTCTCCAGTCATGGCCCATCAGTCACCCGTACTCTGCCCAGAAGGATGCTCAGGAGGATGCATAAATGATGAGCATTTTTAAACATACTGTAACTAACTCAAATGTCCCGTGGGTAAACAGTGGGAGAGACAAAGCAGGCACTATCAAACATATGGCCTGCTTAATGGGAATGGAGATAATAAGGTAGAAAACATGCATTTTAATCTTATATTTCATGGGGAAGAAACAGACTAGGAAAACATATGGCTTTGCTCATGCAGGCAAATACTGCTCATACGCTTACACCCTTCTGTAGCCCCTTGCAGGCATAAGCATAGAGTAGCTGCATTCAGTCTTTAGAGAACCGTATTAGAGCCTTCTCTGTGCTGCTTGCAAATCGAAGCCAGCCAGCTGGCACAAAGGGAACCAGGCTATGCTCTACTTCTTTGCCCCCCACAGCACACTGAATCATTTCTCCCAATTAAGGGAAAGTTTATTTTAACAAGACTTTGGGGATCCCTTCAGACCTTTGGACAAAGCTAGCTGTACCACAGTTACTTTGTACCTCCTTGAAAGATACAAAAATCCACACACACTCTTTCTTTTTTCTTAACATAATGGTATATTAAATATATAGGTATGTTACAGTGCATGGAGACCTCAGAGCAGCCTTCCAGTATCTGAAGGGGGCCTACAAGGATACTGGGGAGGGACTCTTCATCAGGGACTGCAGTGACAGAACGAAAGGTAAAGGGTTAAAGCTTAAACAGAGAAGGCTAGACGGGATGTAAGGAAGAAGTTCTTTACTGTGAGAGTGGTGAGGCACTGGAACAGGTTGCCCAAAGAAGTGGTAAATGCTCCATCCCTGGCAGCGTTCAAGGCCAGGTTGGACAGAGCCTTGGGTGGCATGGTCTAGTGTGAGGCATCCTTGTCCATGGCCTGGGGGGTTGGAACTAGATGTTCTTAAGGTCCTTTCTGACCCTAACCATTCTGTGATTCCATGATTCTGTGATATTTAAAGTAGTTCTCAAAGGTGATTTCTATTTCAGCCATGTGCAGCTGCACAGGCATCACAACATTTTTACACCAAAAGGGGTGTGTGGCAGCTGATGCTGCTGATGCTGCCAGCAGACAACAGTGAAAACTAGGAGGGGTCTTAGACACTTGTCAGGGAGAATATCAGGCCAGCACTCAGGTGAGCTTCAGGTGCACTGTACAGAAGGGCACCCCTTGCTAGCAGATATATTAAATCAAGACCTGTTAGGCTTACAAATGAAGATGAGTAAAGCTGAGGTATTTATGCTTAGGTGTGAGATCTGCATGCAATATGCCTGGCATGAGGGGCTGCTCTGAGTTTTGCTGCAACCTGCTAGAGAGAAAGAAAGGAGCTGACGGGAAGAGTCAAAAAAATAAAAGGGTATAGGGGAAATGTCTGTCTCCTTAAATGCCTGTCGTTCTGTGGAAATGATGTGATGATAGCTCTGTCTTGCTATTGAGTTTTCTCTAAAAATAAACTGGGATGTTATTTGAGCTCTTCCAAAACTTAACATGCAGAAACTACATGAAGAATTAGGACAGAGTGGTGAAGGCAAGAGAGAAAGGTCAGTAGACTGGCCAGGTTTGGAGCCGCAGCTCCTCAGATTACTTGGTAATGCTGCTTAGAGCAAAAACTCTGGTTTGTCTGGCAGGAGACTAGCTAGCATTCCTGAAGAACAGCAGAATGACCTTTCTGATGGCTGGAGTTTCGGAGCTTGAACAGAACTGTGAGTGGGACATAACAGGCTAGGGGATGAGGAATTAATTCAGGATTAGAAAAGAAAGCCAACCATCATCAAAAGAAGCGTGACTCGCGGGTCGAAGGAGGTGATCCTGCCCCTCTACTCTGCTCTCGTGAGACCTCACTTGGAGTACTGTGTGCAGTTCTGGTGT